>JAODAL010000718.1:0-279391 GCA_025379985.1 Phyllomedusa bahiana | reverse complement strand
CTCACCCGCCTTATCCAGCCTTTAAAAATAGAAACCAAAAGGCTGGTTCCCTTTGGCCTTTTTGTAAGTTTTTTAAGGGACCGGTTTTATAACCAAACGGGGGCGGGTGGCAGTTTTTGGGTGACAGAGCTCTGGTTAACCAGCTTGGGTTTAAACAGATCTCTCCCAGCCTTTCAGGGTTTGGGGCGAGTGGGGTGTCCTCTCGCACTCCCTGGGTCTTCCTGTGCCCGTGGGGACAGAGGTTAACTGTGAAACAGTATCTGGCCTATCTTTTCACGATACACCCCAAGTCAGGCTGTCGACCCGTGAGCGGGCCGGCGGGGTTTTCCTGACATTGGGTATATAGGGTGTGCATTTGGTTGTCTACACACATATCCTTTGTTGCTGTTCTGCCTAAAAGGCAATTTATCAGAGTTGCAGCAAGGGATAACTATTGTCTTTCAGGCCAAGGATGACAGCAGTTCTGAAACTGCGCAGTTTGTGAACTATTTGCATACTGCTGTTGTAGTGAAAATGTAATGTGAGTGGACAAATGGCACCATTGTGAATAAGTGATGTGGAAACTGCAGAGCACCACTTGAAATTGATGTGAGAAGTGAATGTCAGCTACGAAGGTGTGCAAAGGCTGAACGACCCACTACAAAGGAGCAGCTCTCCATCAAAATAAACTAAGAGACACCATACATGTAAGGGGGCTCCGCAGCAGATCGATGGTCACTGCACCTTTGCTAATAAAGTTGTATTGGCAGAGAAGACTTTAATTTTCACAGCAGTACTGTATTGGAATTGGACCTTCACTGATTGGCAAAGAGTTGTCTTGTCTGATGAGTCACATTTTCTGCTTCATCAAATGGATGGACATTGTCGGGTGAGAAACATCAGAGAACTTTCACTTTGCAACCACTGCTGGAAGAACACAAACTGGTGGTGGCAGTGTTACAGTTTGGGGAATGTTTCTGTGGCATCCCCTGGTCCCACTAATCCATGTGGAAGGCACTCTCAATCAATTTGGGTATGACTCCATCCTTGCAGAGAACATACACACATACATGCGCATTGTCTTTCCTGGGTCGGATGGGATCTTCCAGCAAAACAATGCCACAGGTGACATATCTAGAAATATCCGACATTGGTTGAAAGAGCATGACCAGGGGGCGGTATCGGAAGCCCATGGAGACGGACGCTTAGCTGAGGAGCTCCACAGCACTGCTACCTTCTCGGGGGAGAATCCAAAGACATCCTGGCACCAAAAAGGCGGCAAACGACTCTACAGGCGGCACCCACTCTCCCTTACACCCCGGTGCACGGCAAGAAGATCGCGGACTACTTCCCTGGCATCTCCGCGGCGGGGACCTGCGGCATGACACGTGGCGGGCGCCATCTTTCTTCCTCCCGGCGGGCGCGCCGCTCTCACCATCGGAGGAGTGCAGCCAGCGCCTTACTGCTATGCCCCCTACTGAGATACAGGAGGCGGAGGGCCTGATGCCCTCTCCGCCACTCCTTCCAGCGCGGCCGGCAGCTTCATCCACCTGCAGAACAACCAGGTCAGTGGGCTCACCAGGCCAGACGCGCCGCAGCAGCAGCAAACCTGCAGTCTTAACCCCCACAGCACTAGAGCTCTGGCCTTGCCTCCTATAGCTACCTAGTCCCCTTCAGATTACCTGGAAGTGCATACCTGCCCTGCCAGCCTCCAGACAAGGCCAGAAGCCTCTCTGGTGGAGCCGCTTCATCGCCAATATTCAGAGGGCCTACCACCTGAAACCTTAGTAGCTCTGAACATGCCTCCCAAAGCCCAGAGACAACATCAAGCCCAAAAGAAAGCAACAGGTACCCCAGCCTCTAAGGTACCCGCCTGGGCGGCATATCATGAGGACACTACAGATGGGGACACTGGTGCAGAGGCCGGCTGAGCTGGATTGGGGCCCCTCTTCTTCTCAGATAACAGGATCTACGCCCCTCACTGAAGATCCAGCTGACACATCAGAGGATTGGCGTACTTATCTGAAACATATCCCTACAAAGGCTGATTTCACGCTCCTACTGGCAGAAGTTAAAGAAACCTGTAGATCGGAAATTGCAAAAATGCGGCAAGACCTCACTCAAGTGCTGACAGGGTCGACTCCTTAGAAATGGCACATGACGATACTCGCCGCTTTGCTTCTCATCTGGAGCAATGTGTGACTTCGCAGGCTCTTCTGCTTAGAGATACTCAGAAACTCTTGGAGGACTTAGACAACAGAGAACGTCGCAATAATATACGGGTGCGGGGGGTACCAGAGCCTGAAGGGGAGGAGAACCTCCAAATCATCCTTGAAGCTATCTTTAACAACCTTTTGGGACTCCCACTGTCCACTCCCATAAAGTTTGACCGATTTCATAGAGCATTGCGTCCTAAGTCTGTGTCTCAACAACCACGAGATACAGTTTGCTGTGTACATGCCTTTACTGTGAAAGAGAAGATCATGGCAAAAGCACGCAAACAAAAGCAAATTGACTTTGAAGGGGATACTATCCAGCTCTTCCCAGATCTGTCCTGGATCACGTTGCAAAGAAGACGACATCTTCGCCCACTGCTTGACCTCCTAAAGGATCAAGGCATCACCTATAGTTGGAGGTACCCCTTTCCCTCTTTGCTTCCAAGAACAAGTCCGCCACTCTCAGGACATATGAGGACTTGCAAGCTTTCTGTGCTACCCTGAATGTCACACCTCCAGATATAATGGACTGGGAAATTCCGGTTCCCCCAAAATTTCCACCTCCACTTTGGAGCCAAGCATGAAGCAAGAGGAGACAACGTCAACCTAGAGACTCTCTGGGTGGATCCCAAGCCCACACCTCCACTTCTCCAACTTGAAGTCTTAGGACTATGCTTGGATTGCTTCATCTCTTATTGGAGTCTACGGTGATAAAGGACTGACCTTGAGAAACGGACTTGCTCACTCTCTATCTCGTCCTTTTCTTTTTTTTTGTTTTCTTCCTCCCCTCTCTTCTCTCTCTCTCTCCCTTTCTCCCCATCCCCCCTTTTTCCACTCTATAGATCACTCACTATGTCTGTTATGGGATGCTTCATGCATTACTGTCCTTTATTCCACCCACTCGGGCATTATTTGCCAGGTTAATTTTGCAAGGGTTTGTTTAATATCTCCCCCAATGTAGCTGTTTGGGTGAAGATTATTTGCATTTTTACTATTCGCTGTTGACCCTGTTTATTAAGGTGGCATTGCTCGCGGGCCCACTGCAGCAGCCTGTGAGTTTTTTCCCACATTCTAGTCTGGTAGTTTGATTCCAGGGACTTCTTTTGAGTGTCCGAAACCTCGTTTTCAGAGGGTGTCTAGTTCCACCTCTCTTCCTCACCCTGTTTTGGTGTGGGAAGATTTTTGGTGGCACTTTTTCTTCCTTAAATTCCCTCTCTAAGGTGACTTAGACCTTAGTGAAATTCTCAGTAGAGAATTATGTTTTCTCTGTTTCTTATTTGTGATGTCTCTGTCCATGTCTTTGTCCTTGTCTCTCCCCTTCCCTTTTGTCTTTGTATGAGGCGAGGACTACGTACTTCCTGGTCAGGCTTCACTGGTCTGCGACTTACAGCTGGCTTGGGTAACTGGACATCAGCTTTCCCCCATTCTGATCACAATGACTGATATATATTCATTAAATGTCAAGGCCCTGAATTCAAATTTGAAAAGGAGATTGCTTTTGACCAACCTTAAACGATCAAAAGCGCAGGTAGTATTTTTACAGGAAACTCACTTTAATAAGGATAGAAATTTCGCCTTTGTAAAGCATCTTTATCCGAGAGTTTTTCAGGCTTCACATGACAGGAAAAAAAAGGCTGGTACCGCTATACAGCCTTACAGAAGTCAATTCTCCAGGCACGTCTTAAAGCTCTTGAGGCCTCCCTGGCAGTGACTCCGACCAGGCGCAGACTTCGGGAGGTTGTCGAGACTCGATCTAAAATGAAGAGTTTGGAAGTATCCAGAACTGAAAAATTGTTGGTCTATAGTAGACAGAGATATTATTTTCGAGCTAACAAAGCACATACTATGTTGGCCAAGATGCTCCGAGAGGAGACCTTAGCAAAAAAAAAACATACTCCGAGAGAATGAATCGGGTCTTGGTTTTATCCAATCCTTACGAGATCTCTCAGATCTTCCTTTCTTATTATACTAAAATCTTTAGCCTCCCAGATTCTCTGACCAACTTGTTATCGCACAAGCCGGAAGTGCTACAGGAGTTTTTGTCCTCCTGTAATTTCCCCTCTTTATCCGATGCAGACCTGCGCTCTCTCAACACCCCAATCACAGTCGAGGAGATTACGGACACCCTCAAAAATTTACCTTCGAAAAAATCCCCAGGACCAGATGGATTCACGTACTTATATTTTCAGACCTTCTCCCCTCAACTGGAGGATCGCATTGCGGAACTATTCAACTTATTTATGAAAGGTGAGCAGTTTCCTCCATCCATTCTCCACTCCTTCATAACCCTTATCCCCAAACCCAACAGGGACCACCTCGATTGCTCAAACTATCGGTCTATTGCCCTTCTAAATGCTGACATGAAAATATTCGCCAAAATTTTGGCCAATCGCTTATCATGCTGTTTGCCGGGACTAATTAATAAAGACCAAGTGGGATTTGTCGCTGGCAGGCAAGGAGCTGACAACACTAGAAGGGAGATAGATCTGATTGAGATAGCACACAGGAGACAGGAACCCGCCTTGCTACTTAGTTTGGACACGGAAAAGGCGTTTGATCGCCTAAATTGGAATTTTATGTTCGAAATTTTGAAACTGTTTGGTTTTCGGGGCCCATTTGTACACGCCCTCTGATCTTTATATTCCCACCCCTCTGCAGCCATTCGTCTCCCACACGCTGACTCCCCCTCGATTGCACTTAAAAATGGCACTAGGCAGGGTTGCCCCCTGTCCCCGATGATCTTTGTCCTATGTAATCGAACCATTGGCTGCAGCCACACGGAACAACCCAGATATCACGGGCATCCGAGTCCGAGACAGAGATTTTAAAATATCACTATACGCAGACGACATACTTTTGACCTTAACTAACTTGCATATTACTATCCCCAATTTGCAATCACTCTTGAGCCACTTTGGACTTCTCTCGGGCTATAAAGTCAACACGTCTAAAACAGAGACATTACCCTTAAATATCCCCGCCGCTCAGTTGGACTCATACAGATCGAACTTCTGTTTCAACTGGAAACAGAGATCCTTGAAATATTTAAGGATCAAATTGATGCCATCGTACGCCACGTTATTCCCAAATAACTACCCTGACAAATTTTTAGAAGTGCACCGGTTACTAAGTAAATGGCATACCCTGCCAATTTCACTTCTAGGCAGAATAGCAGCGATTAAGATGACGGCTCTCCCAAAGCTGATGTATTTGTTTGAGACGCTGCCCGTACCGGTTCCCACTAGAAATTTAAAAACCATGCAAGCCGCCTTTATGAGATTCATATGGGCCCGGGGCAGGCATTGTATTCCAAAATCAGTTCTATTGGCTTCCAAGATTCGAGGGGGTCTCTCTGTGCCCGACATACAAAAATACTACTGGGCAGCACAATTACGCTGAATCCCGGCCTGGTCGTCATTATTCGCATACGCCAGATGGGCAGAGCTGGAGAAAATGTGGCTGGCCATGGTTCACCCCCAACTCGCTCCTGTGGTCTACAACTCATACCCAGATTGTCAAGCCATTGTTGGGCCCCATTGCTCTGATGTGAAAGGTGTGGAAGTCTTGTCATAAAATGTTTAACCTTAGCTCGCGATATTCACCTATGACATCGTTTCTTTTCCAACCACTGCTTCCTGACAACCTCCAGTGCCCCATATGAAACCATGGTTTGACAATCGGCTTTTCAAATTAGTAGATATTGTGGACTACAGAACCTGAGAAATCCTGCCCTTTGAAGTTCTCCGGAAAAGATTTGGGCTTCCTCCTCAAACGTATTACTCTTATTTGCAGATTAGACACTTTTTGCATAGATCTTTGTCCTCTACGTCGGTATCGGCTACCACCAGCATTGAAAAAATATGCCGGGGAAATTCATCCACAGCTGGGTTGATTTCCTCAATATATCAAATTTTGGTGGCACCTGACTCTGCCCAAGCCCCTACTCACTCCTATATGAGAAAATGGGAGGAATACTTGGGGACGCCCATCCCCCTTGACACCTGGCAAACGATTTGGACCCAGGCAGCCAAATCTTCCTCTTGTGTCTCCTACAAGGAAAACCAATACAAACTGCTGAAGCACTAGTATCATACCCCTGCACTTCTGCATGCCTTCTATCCTACTGTCTCGGACTTGTGTTGGAGATGTAGAGAGACGCAGGGATCTTTGGTACATATATTTTGGGAATGCCCTAGAATAATATCATTTTGGAGAACAGCTAAATCCCTGATTCAGGGTATCATGGGAATTAACATTCCCCTGGCCCCCAAGGTTTACCTGCTTAATATTTTTCCCGAAAGCCTTCGTCGTCCCCAATCACGTTTACTTCTGCATTTGCTAACAGCAACTAAATGTCTCATAAGCAAACAATGGAAGTGTTAGGAGTCCCCTTCGAAAGATCAGCCGATAGGCCGAGTGAAGAACATCCGTGAAATGGAGTACCTCACAGCTCTTCTGGATGATAGACTTGACAAATTTGACATTATTTGGAAGCCTTTGGACAATTACATAATTTCTAATGCCCTGTGACGGCAGCACTGTGAAGTTGACCCTGACCAGGTACTTTTTCCCTCCATTCTTTACCTCCAGCACCCCCATTAGAATTCCCTCTTGTTGTCTGTCTTATGTGTTTTGTTGTTTCCTAGATGGTTGTTTTACTCACCATTTACTGGGCAATTACCGAGTATGTTATAAGCGCTTCTTAGATTAACAGTTAATGTAGGTATTATTCTATCCAGTCAATTTATGGTTCGTTTGTTTGTTTGAAAATACATTTTTTGCATTTGCGTATACATCACCGCGGTCCAGAGACTTCCATCTAGATGCCGTAGTATGTTGTTCTTATGTTGTATACCTGTTTCTTATTCTTTGATTGAAATACAATAAATACACAGTTTAATAAAAAAAAGAAAGAGTATGACCAAGACTTCCAAGTACTACCCTGGCCTACTACTTCCCAGACCTGAATCCAATCGAGCACCTGTGGGATAACCTCGATTGCCGTGTTCGCTCTATGGATTCTCCCGAACCCACCCTCTAGTAGCGGTGGGATGCAGTCAGCATGGTTCCAGGAACCTGTGACAACCTACCAAGATTTTATTGAGTGACTCCCAGCTCGTCTGTCGTCTGTGCTGCAAACTGTGATCAAAATAATGTGACATGACTGTGTATTTGAAATGGTGCATAGAAGCTTGTGCATGGGTTCAGAACTGATAGGAGCGTGAGTAGTCATGCATAATTTTCTGCATACAGATGAAATAAGTTAAGAGCCCCTTCTGACAAGTCCCCTTTAATTGCACTTATTACAGAATGAAGAACAGAGTCAACTTATTCAAGAAAACATCTGAACAAATTGTCTAGCATCAACATGCACCGTGTATCTGAAAGCTTTTGTGTTCCGTCTGAAGATAAATATTAATATTTCAGGTGCAAATATCAACATAACTATCGATTCCAAGGGAAAGCGAAGCAACACAAAATGCCAATATGTAAATAGTCTGTGAGGGATTCTGGATCTTCTATTATTTGATTTGAGCTTAAAGGATATGTTATTTCAGTCATTGGACTTCTCATTCGCCCTTGAACGGCATTCAGGGTCACAGAAAAAAGAAATCACACAGAAGCTTCATCTCACTGCTCTAAATGGGATACAATGTGTTCTCTCTATAAGCCAGGAATGATCATGGAAGACCATAGCGACCTTCCAGGACAGTGCGCTACAATCAAAACACAATGTCACAGAAGCCTATTTCCTCATCTCTATCCTAAACTCACCAAATATAAATCACTGACAGAGCGCTGCGGACACAGCCAACATCTTTAATAACACAATGGAAAGTACATTGTGACATCTCATTGATCTGCTCTAAAAGAAGATCAAGTATCAAAGGCATTTGGACATAAAGGAAACTGGAAGTATAAGAGTACAAACAAGGGCACGAAATCATATCATCCCCATCTACTCCATTCTTTATTTCTATTCCATACTATATATTTGATATAGTGTCGTTAAGGCAACTAGGTCAGTCAACTAGGGCATATTCATTTCCCATAAAGCTTCAGCTGGGAGTGTTGTATTTACCCTGTTTCCCCGATAATAAGACAGTGTCTTATATTAATGTTTGTTCCTAAAGATGCGCTAGGTCTTATTTTCAGGGATGTCTTATTTTTCCATGAACCAGATTTCCCATTTAGGGCGACATGTATGAATCTCGCCGCGTCGGGGCGCATGTTTTCGCCAGTTTTCTAGAGAAATTTGCGCCTCATGGATGTTGGTGCCGAGGTGCGCTCATACATGCGGCGCAAAGTCCACCGCACCTCGCCAGTGTGTGAGGCGCAGTGCGGAACTTAGGCGCAGTGCGGGACTGTGCCTATGATTCCCCGCCCGAGGAGGTGCGACCATACATGCGGTGTAAAGTTCCCTGCGCCTAGCCAGTGTGTGAGGCGCAGTGCGGGGACTTAGGCGCAGTGCGGGGCTGCGCCTAATATTTGCCGTCCAAGGAGTGCGCTCATACATGCGGTGAAAAGTTCAATGCGCCTCGCCAGCGTGTGGGGCGCAGTGCGGGTCTTAGGCGCAGAAGGTACTGCGCCTAACATGTATTACGATTTGAGACAGGCTGGAAAACATTAAAATCATTAAACATGTCCGTGCGGCATGTAATATTAATCAAAAAATTGCTTTTATTAGGTGTAAAACATTCTCTGAAAAAGAGCTGAAACCTACTAAAAAAATACATAAATAAAATCACTTTCCAAAAATCAAGAACGGCGCTACATCGGGAATTTGGATATTGGAAATTGCCGGGAAATACAGTAATTCAAATTTTGTAAGCTATTTTCATTGGTCGGCAGAAACCAGCCAATCAGAATAGGAGCGACAGGTACCCATTATAACCTATGGAGAAGTATTGACCAATCAAATTCAAAGGCGGGACAATTCAAAATACAGTAAAAATGCAGAATAGAGCTGATTGGTTGAGCTAGCGGGGGCTTGGCTATCCCAGCCAATCAGAGCGCAGGCTACTTTGTCCCATTTTAGTCTATGGAGAGATCGGGGCAATGAAATCTTGGCTCTCAGCGGCGTGCGGCATGGAGAATGATTAAAAATTTTTTTTATTAAGTGTAAAACATCTGAAAAAGAGCTGAAACCTTCTATAAACATAAATCAATCAAATCCCTAACAATGCGTTTGTCGCCGAGACCGGCGCCACATAAGGAATTGGGATATAGAGAATTGCCGGGAAATACAATAATTCAAATTCTTTAAGCTCTTCTCATTGGTCGGCAAAAAGCTATGGAGAATTATTGACCAATGAAATGAAAAGGAGGGACAATACATAATACAGTAAAAAAGGCAGAAAAGAGCTGATTGGTTGAGCCCAGGCAGCAGATATGAATCCACCAATCATATGTAGTGCGTCTATTGTGAGTGGAGAAAGAAGGGCGCGATAGAAGGGCACCCTAAAAGTTATTACTGTCTATGGGAAATATTCTAGTACTGTGATTGGTTGGGGGGAAGAGGGGCTCGTCCTGCTTAGCCAATCAGCGGCTGAGCTACCTTCTCATAGAGTTCTATGAGGAAAAGAAATGCAGAACGAGCTCTGTTTGTGATTGGCTAAGTTAATAGAGGCGCGGTTATTTGGACCAATGAGAGAGCGAGCGATGCTCTTATGGGTTTTCAAAAGCAATCTATAATAAAACTGTACATGGCAGAAATCAAATGATAAGACTCACGAAGTTGTACCGATCTGTATATAAAATGAACGTAAATAAAGAAATAAAAATGAATTCAATTAGTTAATTTTTATTTCTTTATTTTCGTTACACCCATACTATTGATCATTGGCTAACAAAAATAAAGAAATGAAAATTAACTCAGAGTTTTCGAATGAGCCTCGTCTCGCCCCAGAACGCCCACAACGCGCCCATTACACGCCCGTTCATGTTAGGCACAGCTGAAAGTGGCGAAGGCTGCGCCTAACATCGCATCCCTGCGTCCGACGGGGATTCGGATCGGCGAGATGCCGTTTTCGCCAGAAAACAGGCGCAACTCCCGATCATACATGTCGTCCTTAGTGTTGAGCAAACAAAAATCAACATTCATTAATATACTGTAGTCCTGTCATCCCAAACATCACCATAACAAGCCAAACTCTGAATTCCATCAAGAATTTCTTGTGACTCTATTTCCATGTACAACAATCTATGGTACATTTACCATATCATCATCTTCTGAAACATCATCATAACCCTACATTTCATGGTGAATTTCTTGTGACTCCATTTCTATTAGAATCATTGGCCCCAATCTCTCATGTCTAGCAATAGCACTTTCCTTAAATGAGCACCTCTTGCCCAGGTAGCCTCCCATAAAAGATAAGACCTATCTAAATGATCTGCTAATTCTAATGTATGGTGTGGAGGGAGCTGCAGCAATGACTTCCGCTAGGTCTTATTTTCAGGGGAGGCCTTATATCTCAGCTTGAAAAAAATTGCAGTAGGTCTTATTTTTGGTGGATGTCTTATTTTTGGGGAAGCACGGTAGGTAACATTCTGAAGAACCCACCAGTCTTTTCATCTTCATCAGCTGTTTAAGATGGTTCATAGGAGCTCAGCCAAAACAACTAGAAATGCTCATAACAGCTCTCGGTTTGGTTGGAAAACAGTTTGACCGAATTAATGATGCCCTGAACCTAAATTCCATTGGAGTCTATGGGTAAGAAATTGTGTATATCTTTTCTGGCCTCTACAAAGTACCTGAAGCAGCCAATTGCTAAAGCGCACCAGCACACATCTTGAAAACATCTATGCAACATCTAGGGCACATCTGGGCAACGTCTGAGGAACATCTGGGGAACATCTGTGTAATATCCGGCGCACATGCATAATTTGGTGCACATCTGGTGAACATTTGGCCAGTATCTGAAAGAATATCTGGGGAAAATCTGTAAAACCCCGGATCCTAACCCTAGTTAGTCCAAACCTAACCCTAACTCCAAACCTAACCCTAAACCTGGGGTTTCTCCAGATGTTCTCTATGGTTAAGGTTGGAGTTAGGATTAGGCATGATTTTCTGCCACAATTTAATTCTGGACAAACTAATTTGAATTGCTGAAATTCACATCGAATTTGACTTTGACCCAACTCCAAAGCGTGTCATTAGAAACAACTTTTTACGGTTAGGGCCTGTGTACACGGCACAGGACAAATACCGGTCGGTTTATCCGACCAGTATATGTCCGGTTTTTGTGCCGCAGGTGGACGGTGGAGAAAAGCCCTCCCCTTCACATTGACATGTTCATATTCTGGAAGAATGAACATGCACAATGTTTTTCGGGCTGCTGGCGGTTTGAAAACTGCTGGGACTGCTGCGCGGGTTTTCCATAGCGCCCCGTGTAAAAGTTTGCGGCTGGTTTTTCAGACAGTTCTCAAAACTGCAAATCGCCTGAAAAACCGGCCGCAAACCGGTGCCGTGGGGACATGGCCTTATGCTCTTATCCTTTTCTTATTCAGTGTTGCCTATCCTGCTTTGTATTGGGGAAAGGTAGCATAACATGGAGCCAAACAGATGTCTGAGAAATTCTGATAGCAGGTTATGCAGGTGCAATCAACTGTCTAATCAAGTAATTACATCTCCAAAGAAAGTGCTGTATGAAAGTAGTATTGAAGGGTCAGGACTATCCCCTCCAGTAAGCAGCTGCCCTGACCATCAAGTGATCACCACAAGTCTGGCTGCGGTCAATGGGGGAAACTACTTGGATATAAACCTCTACCTTGTAACTGCTGCAGGGGTTATATAATATTAATATATAGTATAATATTACACAGTGCCCATCAAATTTAGTGTTGCACTGAAAACTCTAGAATGGAGAATGGTCCTTACAACAACTTTCCACTTTGAGTATTAGAGGGGTTGATGTTCACACAATCCCGTTTGCTATCTCTGGCATACACAGAAAAGAGATGGTCCTGTAAAAACACATTATGACGATGGGTTTTGCCATCCAGAATAGAAGGACATAGGGCCACATGTATGAAAACTGTCTAGGTCTAAAATTCACTTTGTCAATAGCAAACCAATCAGAACGCCCCTCTCATTTTTCCAGAGCACTATATGAAATGAGAGGGGTGCTCTGATTGGTTGCTATGGGCAACAAAGAAAATCCTAGACAGTTTTCATACATGAGGCCAATAGTGTTTGTTTCCCCTTTCACCAACTTTTTGTGACCCTGAACCCAATCTCTTATATAATGTTGGTTAAGAATGCAGTTTTTTGTAGATAGTAAAACCGGGCAGGTCCTTGACCAATAGATGCTGCATAGTCTACCAATATCTTATGTATGTCCTTGGTTATGTCAATGAGTTTAGTCCTGTAACTTATAAGCTTACATACTGATCCCCAGGCAGGTCATAAACCAATTCCTAATAGGATTCAGAGAAACCACAATGCCCTATGGGAAGGCTCATAAAGTGCAAGTTATATTTAATTTTGGTCCCATTTTTTCTGTGATGTGTTTTTCATGTTAGCATAGGGACTCGCAAGACCATGGAGACCCTTGACGTGGGTTGCTAGGTTGTGTATTTTGGACAAAATATCAACTAATACCTAATGATTGATTTTTTTTAGCATGTGGTCTAGCCTTTTGATGTTGAGGAATGTGGGATGTCAGTGACTTGGTGCACTACATGTGATACAAGACTGGCATCCCATAGAAGCTCATTTATGTGCAAAGTTAATGCCATGGAACCTACTCCCCCTTCATTAACAGAGTGGAGAGCGGGGCTGTTTCATCATCATTTTGCACTTGTGCTATCTCCCCTTCAGTGCATCGTTTTTATGTTATTTGTTGGAAACTGCCATTTAAGCCTTTGTATTGGCCAGTATGGGATACTAATTTTGGTGTTGTACTGGAATGTGCTGGACAGCCCACCCAATTGAATAGTAGTGTTGTCACCAATAGGATGTTGAACTAGCACGGTGCAATATTCATAACTGTATGAGTGGCATCCTGTATAGTAAAAAAATATTTTTATACAGGTATGATATTAAGGTAGCCATGGATACAAGGTGTGTGAGTTGTACTTTGTACCTGAGGAACCCTCCCATACAGCATTGTGGCTGCTCTAAATCCTATTGGGAACTGTTTTATGACCTGCCTGGGGATCAGTAAGTAAGCCTCTATTCTTCAGTTCTCTGGAACATGTTACCTCACATGATCAAGCACACTCATAGCCCTCATAGTTTTAAGTGTGCCCACATTTTCTTAGATAAGCCTACCAAGATCCCTAATTGCTAACCCCCGGCTTTCAGTCACCCACACTTCTGTCACTCCCTGCTCTTGGGCACCCACAGGCAATTATCTGTATATAGATGTATGGTCTGGGTGACAGGTTTATCACCTTTTTATATAAACCACCCCATATTTATGAAACATGGCTGGAAAATTATGGAAACCAAGCACCTTTCACCCTTCGTCTCCCCCATACACCCTAAGGCTATGTTCACACAGCTTATTTCGGGGAATACTTACGGACGGATTTACGTCCACAAATACGTCCCGAAATACGTTTCAAATACGTGTCACTAAGTGTGGCACATATTTTGAGTCGTAAATACATTCCCCGTTCTTGACTTTGGGGACTTTGCAAAATACGCCTCAATAAGTGACAGAGGACTTAATTTTACTATCGTATTTACGGACATATTTACGCACGCAAATACGTCGCGAAAATACGCCTCATGTGAATGATGAGGCGTATTTTACATTGGAATCAATGCTAATCTAATTGTTCATTATTTGAAACGTATTTCGGGACGTATTTGCGGACATAAATACGTCCGTAAATAGGTCCCGAAATAAGCCGTGTGAACATAGCCTAATAGATTGTAAGCTTTTGTGAGCAGGACCCTCACACCTTGTATCTGATCTGTAAGTAGATTTTTACTGTGTAATATTTGGTTTTGTCTGTACTTATACGGCTTGTTCACATGACATTTTTGTGATCCGTTTTACAGATCCACAAAACGGATCTAACAATTGTCAGTGTGATTAACATTGCGTTCAATGGCAAATTGATCGCCGTTCTCACGGGAGATCGGCGATCCGCTTTTGAGAGCTCTCCTGCGCTTTTCGCATCCGCTTTAAGAATTGACATGTCAATTCTTATTGCGTTTTACGCAAGTGAAAGCCCATAGGAGATAATGGAGTCCACTTTTGGCACCTTTCCAAAAGCGCTCCACACTCCGGGTACGTATCAGCTGCGCTTTGCATCCTGAAATCGGATGCGAAAAGCGCAGTTGGCGGCCGGAAAATGGATGGGTGGAAGAGAGGGAGAGAGAGAGAGAGAGAATTATTCCTGAAAGAAAATGAGCATGCCTAAGGGACCTGTAGGCACGGCGTCTCCCTCACTATACACGGTCTGCCCCAAAACATTTTAGTTCATTCATATTATTAAAATGAGGATCTCATTATGACCCATAAGGGTAATACTTATTACTCAGCCCAACCCTGTTTGTGGGATATCACTATCCTATCTGAACAACCTGTTTATATGCCCAGTTAGAATATATAATATATATAATGTCTTGGGAGGGCGAGTCACAAATTGGCAAACTATATAGTACATGGAGTACATGGACATCCATACTGCATTGGAAATGAATAACTGATCGTCTCTTGATAAAATGAGCATTTTTCTAGGGTTCTTTGACAACAGACAAGCAGCAATCGGCCGATCATCGCAGAACTGTTAGATACTGCTGGGATCACTGGGACGGCCGCGGCGACAGAACAAGAGTGTCCAGGAGGTAAGAATTCTTCATTTCTTTTATTTTCTATCATGGCAGGATAGATGCATGAGCATTTTAAACATCGAAACACCCCTTAAAAAAACAAAAAGCTGCTTCAGGAAGAGGTTAAGCTCCTAATCTTGGTTTTGCCCAGGATCACCCCTAAAATGCTTAGGAACATTCTCTAAATGCCACCTACAATGCCCAAATCCCACGTCCCTCTGAGGTGACCCTCAAGCCTTTTTCCTGGACTATTGGCAACTATCTTCTAGTAGAGAGTGCTGTGGCTAGTGTTGAGTGAGAGTAAGCCTGTGTATCAGGATGTAAGCCTGTCCCACAGGAGAAGCAGAGGGGCTGAAGGCTGTTAGGCCTTGTTCACACGGCTTATTTTGGGACGTAATTCAGTCCGTAATTACGCGCCGAAGTGCGCCAATTACGGGCTGATTCCGTCCCAGTAACTACGGTAATGCACAGTTCTCATAGAGAACTATGGATTACGTCTCCTCTCCCTGCTCGGCGAATACGCTGAGGGGGGAGATAATTGACATGTGATTTACCAGCGGCGTATACGCGCCGCTAGCAATGACTGCCTATGGGCCGGCGATGTGCCGCCCCCCCGCTCGCTCCCCCGCTCCCCCCCCGCCCCCACCGCGTAATTTCGGGGCGGAAATACGCCCCGCAGTTAAGCCGTGTGAACATAACCTTACAAAGCTGGTAGACATCAAACCAGGAGACATAAAGGGGGCATGAGAGGGTTGTTTATTTAATGAGTTAGTCTAATGGTAAAAGCAATACAGAGGTCTAGTGGGTCTTTTTGGGAGCTCATGGGAACCATGCCCTTTAGACCTGGAGTGTGGCCTAGATAGTGAGGCCTGGGTAGTAACCTGGTTGAGTCAGTCCTGAGTGGTCTGGAAGTTAGTGGGAGGAATGGTGGAGTGGGGTCCCTAACTGTGGGGGCTACAGGAACAAGACTATCCTCCCTAAGTAGGTAAGCAAGGGGAATATCTCTCCTTGGGGAGAGCACCATATAGGTGTGTGGAGTTTTGAGATTGCCTTTTTTCCCTCTACTAAGCATCTGCATATCACAAGGCATTATGGGAAATGAGTTGAGAAGCTCAAGTGCCCTCTATTGGATGTAAAAAATCCTCAATTTGCTTCTGACTCACCGAATCTTTCAGAAGCAAAAGGGATATTAGCCAAGTCAGTATCACTCATCTACAGACAGATATTTCAGTGTAGACCTAAGTAGGTAGTGAATCCCAATCCCACCACTAGAGGGATATAGCCTACTGGCAAGTATTATGGCAGGAGATGACATTGAGGATAGTGCCCTTGTTAGAGGGACTTGCCAGGTCAGCGTGAGACAAAGGTGGACCTGTGTGAAGCAAAACAGGCCTGGGAAATGCTCCTGTGAAGAGAGTGGGACCCTCAAATTGATGGCATTGCTATATACCTATTAACAGTGTTCTTTCAGGAACAAGCCATAGTGTAAATGCAACCACCAACCATCTGCCCCTCATCTGAAAACTGTAACCATCAAGACAACTGTATGAGAAGAAATGTTTAGTAACCTTCATCTGTTTGAATTACAGTGTGCCATTGTCCTTTATTGAAAAGGAGTCAAGTGGGAGCGTATTCCCCACATTCTAAATACTTTTAATTAAAACTTGCAAAAAGGCTGGAACCCCCTTTGTTTATGTACATCAGCTTATTGGAGCACAGACGCTCTTTTACAAAAGTCTAAAAAGGCAATGAAAGAGTGCCTGCACCCTGCATCCCTTAGGCTATGTTCACACGGCTTAAAATGGGACATATTTCAGTCTGTAATTACACGCCGTAGTGCGTGAATTACGGCTGGAATACGTCCCAGTCATTACGGTACCCCACACTTCTCATAGAGAACTATGGATTACGTCTCCTCTCCCTGCTCGGCGAATCCGCCGCGGGGGAAGATAAGTGACATGTGAATTACCAGCGGCATATACGCACCACTGGTAATGCAAGCCAATGGGCCGGCGATGTGCCAGCCCCCCGCTCCCGTCCCCACGGCGTAATTACGCCCCGCAAATAAGCCGTTTGAACCCAGCTTTACAGACTGATGAAATCTATGCACATTTTTAATAACAGTGAAAATAATTTGGCTTATTTTAATTACATTTTTATGAAGGTTCAGATTTACACCTAAAGATTTAATTTTCAGAGTTTTTTTTTTCTGGTCCTTGAAAAACACACCGGCCTTGATTTTACCTTAGAGCCCAGACAGTTCTCAGGCTCTGCAGCTTCCATGGTTAGATGAGTCTGTGCAGCTTCTCTAGTATAGTACTGTAGGGGCATCCTCAGTGTGGTGGCATATGCTTACATGGATTTACTATAGGCAAATCTGCCACAGATTTCACAGAATAAATCCAAGGATTGCAACTCAAATTTCTGCTGCAGCTGTGTTAGTGGATCTATATGCCATGCACAAGGACGCAGGGGGAGTTTTTTTCTCCGCTGTTTGCGGAGAAAAGCCCTCTCCTCTTGCATAGAGATGTTCATATTCTGCTCGAAAACCGGACGGAAGAATGAACATGTTAATCTTTTTTGGATCGCCGACGGTCTCAAAAACCATAGAGGTCAATTCTAAAGGTTGACGGTCGGTTTACAGACAGTTTTCAAAAAACGTCCAAAAACCCTTGCCATAGGGACAAACCCTAACAATTCAGCGGGGCTAAATTGTGGCTCTTCCATGTAGAATGTGCAGCAATAGTGAACACACTGTGGATTTAAAATTCTGCGTCAAATTTGTTATTCTGCACAAACATTTGTCCACCGCATTTGAATAAAATATAAAATAACCCATTCACACACAACAGGGGTATCAAACTGATTTTCACCAAGCGCCACATCAGCACAATGGTTGCCCTCAAAGGGGCGTTGGAGGGCCTTGATAGGTGTCTATGATGCATCAGCAAAGCTGTCAGAGCTGTGTCACCTGTGAGTTGCTGAACAGAGCAGTGTGGAGGTGCACGGCAGAGCTCCAATCCAATAGGATTCTGCAGCTTGTGCTGGTGTCTTTCTGGGAGCCAGTCCTTCTGTATCCGAATATTGTTCATCCCTGCTTGCTGTGTCTAAGCTTTCACGTGCCACATAAAGTAATATGGCGTGCCTTAATGGGCCTTACGTTTGACATATATGATGTACCCAGACTACAATAAAGGGGTTTCCCCACTATAGAAATGTATCACCTTTCCTCTGGACTCTGTATTTGGCTATAGTCAGGTGTCCCTTAGACTTTGAATAGGGCGACAGTGTGCATGCTTAACCACTGCTCCGTACAAATCATTGGGACAGAACCTGACCAAAGAGGAGACTGTACGGAGCCGACAGCAAATCCGAAAACCGACTGCGGCTTTTGCGCAAATCCTGCCGCGGTCCAGTAATGACCAAATGCTGTCAGCTTCTGACGGTATGTTGTCATATGTTGTGTAGACCAAGCCTTATACCACAAGTGTTTATAACAGTTTCAAGACACTTCCTTGCCTCGTCTGGCAAAAGGGTGTGACCTCTGTAAAAGGGGCGTGGCTTTGCAGATTAAGGACAGGAAAGTGGCATAAAGTAAGCCAACTTAAAAATTATGTAAAATTAGACTAGACAGCATCAGCCTGCGCCAGATGTGAAAACGCTATGATAAATGTGGTGAATTCTAAGACTATTTAGACTAAGGGCGACATATATGTACGGAGCTGCGCCAGTACTCTGGTGTGTTTTCAGCCCAAAAACTGTAGCAGCCCTGTTTGCTAGATGTATGAGCAGACGCATACCAAAATTTGCATCATCTGTGCCACTTTATGATGCGCCCAGGATGTGGAGGCGTTCTGGGGGCATTGCAACACTACAGTATGATTCTACACATTTATGACTGGAGGTTAACAAAACTAGGCACTTAACACTTATTCATACATGCCAACTCTCCCGCTTTTGGCGGGGAGGGTCCGGCTAATGGGGGTTCCGCCACCCCGGCAGAGTTGGCGAACCTCCCGTCGCCAGCAGGCAGCGGGGGTTCTTTAAATGACCACAGTGCCAGAGTAGCGCTAGTGCGCTACTCTGGCGCCGCCGGGCCGCTCCTACAGGCGGGTGAAGCCGCACAGTCAGTCAGCAGCTGCCGCCGTACAGGGAGGAGGCAGGAGTGGCTTTTATTATTTTATTTTTATTAGCTATAGGGGGCTCTACCTGGCTACAACAAAGGGGGCAACTACCTGGCTACAACAAAGGGGGCAACTACCTGGCTACAACAAAGGGGGCAAATACCTGGCTACAACACAGGGGGCCTCTACCTGGCTACAACACAGAGAGCTCTACCGGGCTCCATCAATGGGGGCTCTACCGGACTACACTGGAGGGCTCTACCCGGCTACATTGGGGGCTCTACCTGGCTATAATGGGGGCACTACCTGGCTGCAAGGGGGCATCTGCCTGGCTGGAAGGGGGCATCTACTTGGCTACAAGGGGGCATCTACCTGCCTGTAAGGGGCACTACCTGGTTATACGGGCTACTACCTGGCTATAAGGGCACTACCTGGGTAGAGGGGGCATCTACCTTGGTTTCTTCCAAAGCCATTATGCAGTTAGGTGCAGTGGGTGTGGCTTTTTGAAGGGGCATGGCACACCAACAAGATGGGCGTGTCCTCTTCAATCTCCTGCTTTTCCACTTTCAAAAGTTGGCAACTATGCACTTATTACTGGCAGACCAAGTTAAAAGTGGTCTACCTGAGCCTGAGTTGTCGTAGTGGAAGTACAATGCGCCAAATCTATGACGCGCAGCAGAACAAGCCCCAAAATAAGCATCAAAAAACACTGTGTGAACATATCCTAACAAACCAGGTGAACAAAGAACAGCACAAGCAGAACAGTTACAACCTCGTTGATTTTATACAGATTTAAACTACATAGGGGCATATATATGAAACTGCCTAGCAGTAAGGGGATGTTCACACGTTGTGTTGGGTCCGTGTGAACATATGCTTTTTGATACGGGTTTGGATCCGTCTGTTGGACCCTAGATGGACCCAAACACGTATCTAACAATGAGCAGTGTGATTTAGGCTATGTTCACACGGCTTAAACTGGGACATATTCCACTTCGTGTTCGCTCCGTACTGTGCTGAATACGTCCCAGTCATTACGGTAATCCACAGTTCTTATAGAGAGCTATGGATTACGTCTCCTCTCCCCGCTCGGACAATACCGCTGGGGGGAGCGTCTCCTCCGCTGGGGGGAGGTAAGTGACATGTCAATTACGAGCGGCGATTACGCGCCGCTAGTAATGAATGTCTATGGGGCCGGCGAGCTGCCGGGCCCCCCGCACCACGGGAGCTTGTGCGAGCTCCCAAACTCCGGCGTAATTACGCCCCGCAGCTATACCGTGTGAACAAAGCCTTACATTGCTTTTAGTATGAAACATGCATCAATGCGAGTGATCGCCGGTGCTGTCTCATTGCGTCTTTCAGATCCTTTCCAAGAATTGACATGCCAATTCTTGGTCCGAAAGACGCAAAAGGAGCCCTGTACTTAACTATAGGGTGCGATCCTGGTGCATCCAGACTCGCAGCAGCGTGTTAGATACGTGTTGGATCCATTTAGGATTCGATTGCCACTGCGTTCTTGGTTCGACTTTTGGATCCAGCACGGCTGATTTTGACGCTGTTTTTGGAGCATTTTCTTGCCCAAAACAGCATCAAAAAAGCCTCTAAAACGCCCCAGTTCATTTTCATTGATTCCTATGTAAAACAGTGCTGTAGTTTACACACGACAAGGTTTTTCCAATCGTTTTAGGAGCTTCTTTGGACGCTGTTTTGGGCGCTGAAAAAGAAGTGTCATGTCAATTCTTGAAGCGTTTTCAGAACTGAAAATCCCCATAGAAATCAATGGAGAGCTTCAAAACCTCATCCAAAACCTTGTTGCGTTTCTGGTGTGTTTTTTTTTCTCTGGCTTTTAATTTATATGGAGGAAAACACTGTTGAAAACCTTGTCCAAAAACGCATCAAAAACGCGCCGAGAAACGTTTCTAAAACCTCTTCTGGAGACACGCGTTGATGCAGTTTAGGGCGCTGAAAATAAGTGTCAAATCAACCTTCAAAACCTTGTCCAAAACCTCGGCGCGTTTTTAGACGCATTTCTCAGCGCGATTTTTGCCCTGGGTATTCATTTGTAAGGATGAAAACCTTCTTGAAAACCTCGTCCAAAAAACGCATCACAAATGCGCCGAGAAACACATCTAA
Source organism: Phyllomedusa bahiana (assembly GCA_025379985.1). Classification (NCBI taxonomy): domain Eukaryota; kingdom Metazoa; phylum Chordata; class Amphibia; order Anura; family Hylidae; genus Phyllomedusa; species Phyllomedusa bahiana. Next base: position 258,146 of record JAODAL010000718.1, on the reverse strand, counting down.
ACCTCTTCTGAAGACGCGCGTTTCAGGCAAGGTTTTGGGCGCTGAAAATAAGTGTCAAATCAATTCTTGAATCATTTTCAGCAATGACAATCCCCACTGGAATGAATTGAGAGCTGCAAAACCTCGTCCAAAACCTTGGCCCGTTTTTAGACGTGTTTCTCAGCGCGGTTTTTGCCCTGGGTATTAATTTGTATGGATGAAAACCGTGTTGAAAACCTCGTCCAAAACTGCATCACAAACGCGCAGAGAAACGCATCTAAACCTCTTCTGAAGACGCGCGTTCAGGCGAGGTTCTGATGCTGTTTTGGGCGCTGATAAATCAGCATCAAAACCTAAGACTGACTTTGTTGCCCATAGCAACCACTCAGAACCCATAGCAACCAATCAGAGCTCAGCTTTTATTTTCCCAGGGCAGGATACAAAAGGAAAGCTGAGCTGTGACTGGTTGCTATGGGCAACAGAGACAGTCTTACTGCTAGCTTTGATAACTAAATGTGACAAGCGTTTCTAAGCTGCAGATTGCTCTGCTTGGGGCAGCAGTATGCCTCCGAGTACCCGGATAACGTCCTCGGAGTGACTGTGCTTCTAGTAGTGAAGCCTCAGCCGCGCAGGCACAGAGCTGCATGGCAGCGTACTACGAGGCTGTCACAGCCAGCAGCCTGGGTCACGCCCCTCATTCCCTAATTCCCTCCCGACCGCATCACTTTCATTGTTTCCATGTCTGCGGTCGCCAAGGAATCAAGGTCCCAGGCTCCCTGAGGGGCGGGGCCGAGCGGCACAGACGCTCACACGTGGATGCGGCTCAGCCAATCAGCGCTCCCACACGAGCCTGGCTCCCTTCCACGCCCGCCCCTTTGTGGGTGTGGCCACACTCGGGGGGGGCGTGGCGTGGCGAGTGGGGGGTTCGCTGGATTGTAGTGGGGAGGGGACGCAACAGGAAGTGTGGTCGTAGCTGCCGGAGCCGCCGCTGCCGCCGCCGTGGTCGCTGCCTGATCTCATGTAAATATTGCTGGGGACGTGTGTGCGGGGGGCGAGGGCTGTGCGGGCGGCCGGGAGGGCTGCGCCCAGGGATGCTGCATGGGACCTCGCTGTGATGAGGAGCAGCCAGGTGTGAGCAGCTGGTGACAATGGCAGCGCTGTGTCCGCCTGCTGCAGGGGGCACCTCCTGTCCTTGGCCGGCGCTGTGCTCGCACGCTGGATGTATGGATGGTGACAGGTCCGGGCTGCAGTATGATCGCCGCGCTGAGGGCATCGCTGTCACTGGGGCTGCTCATCTCGGATGTTTGCTCTGTTATCCTGAGTGATTGTCTCTGTTCTCAGTAGAACATCTCCTCTTATAGCTCTGTGTTCTGCTGTTCCTCTGTTATTCCTCCTGGGAATGTAAAATTGAATCTGTCACCTGGGCGTTACCACTTGTGGGGTTGTCCCTGCCCAATCTGATGCTGTCCAATCAGTGCTGATAGTCAGCACAAGGACACCCCCCCCTCCCAGTGGTAACGCCCAGATGATAGTCAGTCATAAATTTCCAGGAGGAATAACAGAGGAACAGCACAACCCAGAGATATAAGAAAAAAGGCCCCATCATTGTTATTTTACAGAGTACTTCTACTTAAAGGGCTTTTACCACAAAGTCATTTCATGCCTGGCTTGTCCTTTTTCAGTGTTCTCAAAAGGTGGCGTGTATGAACTGTTTGATCTGCATATCATGTGGCCCAACAGGCTTGTCCCCACAGGGTGCCTACTCTAGTCAAACAAAGGTCTGTTTATGTAAAGAGCTGTGAGTAGCTACAGTGTAGCTGAATGGTTAGAACTGCTGCCTTTCAGCATCAGGGATTTAGGTTAAATCCTTGCAGGAACCAAATGTGGATTTTTTTTTGACTCGTGGCACATGCCTGATTGAGGTCTCTTTTTTCTTTTCTTTATTTGCGCTGTTTGACTAATTACTAAGGAGTACAGAGGACAGGGGTAAAATGACAGCTCCTGGCGTTGAACACTTGCTCAGCAGTGAGTGTGTGTGATTACTAAGCAGGGACGAGACTGACAGTAGCTGAGGTGATGTCTGAAGATGTGCGGCCAAGACTGAGGTGCTCTCGTCACTGGTTGTATCCCCTGGAGATGAGCTGTAAACAATGGATCACTAAGGGAGCAGCTAAGACAAAAATGGTCCAGAATTTTTAATAATGATGAAAACGTTTTGTTATTTGGTTGATAAGTTTCGCACGTCAATTTTACTATGTGGCAAAACCCCTCTAAGCCGACAACGTCAGGAGATGCTACTTGTCCTCTTTGGCGATGCTGTTTGATCTATCGGCCGCACAGTGCAGGAGAACATTCATATATAGTTTTCTGGGAAGAGATGAAGCAGAACTTGTAAGTTATTCCTTTCTTTCCTGCTCATTCTGGGTTTAGGAGTCCAGTGGGCGGGGCTACATACTGACAGCTGCACAGGATACAGGGAGAGCGGGACTCCTGAGCAGAAATGTCAGTGAGTTTTTATGAATCTTTTGCATTCAAACTTTCAGATCCTCTGTAGGGCCCTGTTCACATGATGAAGTTCAGTACGGAAAGCACATGGATTTCAGTGTGGACTCGGCCCTGAGATCTGTGTGAATCCACCTGGAAAGCTTCCTCTTATATTACATTGGAATCAGCGCTGAAGCTTGTGCAGTGCGGATTGTGAACCCTGCGGTGTGGTGACTGCTGGCAAACAGAATGCGGAATAGCCAATCCTCCCACTGCGCTAAAATGGAAAATTACCCCATTCTTACCTCTCCCATCACCACGGTTCTAGCGCCGCCAGAGCTCCAGTGCCCCCCCCCTCGGTCCTTCACTGATGATGTCACGTCCATGGATCACATGATGCCGCAGCCAATCACTGGCCTCTGGTCACATACTGTACACGCAGATTGGTTGCAACATCATGTGATCTATGGGAACCCCATGGCAGTGCTTGATTGGTTGGGATGGGAGCGGTAAGGGATCAGGACGCTGACTTGGGGCCGGATTCAGCACTGAATTTGCTTCAAAATTGGCGTCCAATCCGACCGTAAACCAACCTCCATTAAACCCTATGTAAAATCAGCGGCGTCGGTCAGATTTTACTCGCTTATTAAAAGCGCCAACTAAGAGTTTACAAGTCGACTTCATGAGGCGACTTCTTCGCCACCCGTAATGGGGCAAAGGAGGCTGAAAATCTGCCCCAAACATTGTCGTTTCCTCGTCTGAATCCTGCAATTAAAAGCGCGGAATTTCCACCGAGGAAACGGCGCTGTTTTTGGAGCTAATATTTTCAGCATGAACTTACCCTAAATATGGGGTCATTTTCTATTTCAGCTCAGTGGGAGGTGGTAGGGAGGTTTTGGAAAACCCATTTAAAGGGGTTGTCTCACTACAAGGATTGCCTTTTATGTTAAAGATCTTGCAAAAACAAGTCACTTTGCAATATGTGTCCATTAACCGTGTCCTACCTATTCCTAGATATCCCCTCTTGTATGGGCTGCATCAGCTCCTCTGGTTGCTATAGCTACAGATCTGTTTTATTTCTCTTGATAGGCTGCCAGCGCTGGTTGCTATAGCTACAGACCTGGCTTCTACTGCAGCCTAGTAGAAGCCAGTAAACACGCCCCTGAATTCAAAGTGAAATCAAGAAAACAGGACTGAGGTAAGATGAATCAATGTAGTGAGACAACCCCTTTAACTGCTGTTTAGAGGGGTCTCTAAGGTTTTATCTGGGGTGGTCTCTCCAACCATGATACTCCCACTGATCCATAAAATAGTGCAGGGTCCATAGCTCAGGCTGGGACTGTGCAGCACCTTAGGTGCACTACCTGGCCCAGCACTACACTTGCCCATGGTTGTGTTGGACCCTTCCGGTGTCACATTGGTGGTCCATCTGAGCCCACACTGATCTGTAGAATAGTGCAGGGTCCACAGCTCAGGCTGGGACTGTGCAGCACCTTAGGTGCAATACCTGACCCAGTGCTAGACTTGTTCATGGTACTGTCGGACCCCTGCTGTCGCACATTGGGGGTCATCCAACCCTTGAGTCCACACTGATCTGTAGAATAGTGAAGAGCCGGCAGCTCAGGTTGGAGCCCTTGGTGAACTAACCAGCCCAGCACTACACCTGTCGGACCCCCTTTGCTGTCACACATTGGTGGTCTATCGCCTGGATTCCCTTTACCTGTACTGCACATTTGATGTCCGTGTTGCTTGCCTGAGTGTGTTTCCATCTCTCACCTGATCAATGTTCAGGTCTTGGCTCCGGCGGCCGTCACTGATCAGCAGAGGAAGTGATTTACTTGCCCTACAGACATCTGAGAGGAAATTGCTGTGGCCGGCAGCATTTCCAGTCGGTCAAGGCATTGGTTTATTGAGGAAGAGATGCCAAGAATTTTTTCTCTGCAGCACTGAGTGGTCGTTAGCACTGATCCTTAAGGGCAATGGACCATTAGAGGATTAGGAAAGACATGACTGCTTACTTTCAGGAACAGCGCCACACCTGGCTGTGGGTCACGTCCGGTATTACAGCTCAGCTCCACTACAGTCAATTGGGACCTGTTAACAGGTGTCTCTCCGTATAAGAGAGCAAGCCGGCCTCCTGGACAGTCCCTTTAAGACAATGACATAGGGGGAAAGACTTTTTGTGCTGCATTTGGTATAAGGCCGGGCTCGCACGGCGTCTTCTCAGGTGTATTTTATTGTGTACACGGGGCGTTATGTCCTATTTTATGCATCAAAATGTGTAGAAAAAATGTATGTATCCTGTTCTAGTGCATTTTTTTAATTGGTCGTGTGATGCGTTATGTGACGCATAGAACAATGGGAGTGCGCGTCAATTATTCACCTATTGTCTGGAAATTTCGGTGGTGTCCAGGACACGGGTTGGCTCTGTTGAATGTAGAATGTGCTGATGACAGTTGAGTTTATCTGATTGGGGTTGTTTTTAGGGTGGGTTCACACTACGTTAATGCATACGTCGCTGGTGTCTGTCGAAAAAAGTCCCCCCGCCCACGGATAACGCAGCGCAGCAGCCCCTGGAGGATAATAGTGCAGACATAGCCCAGGTGGACAACGTTTGCTCTATTTCCGGACAGTACAGGACAGAGTTCTGGCTTAATTTGCGCCAAAAATAACGTCTTACAAGCTTTTCGCCACATTTACTGTGTGTTTTAGACCGTTCAGGCGCTTCTGCACCTTGTCCAACAAAGGGGCGTGGCCTTGTAAAAGAGGTGTGGCTTCACAGTAAAAGGGGCATGGCTTAATCACGCCAAAAATGCGCCTGAGTTTTGTCGCAGTTTCTGGCGTAAAAGTAAGCCAACATAATTGTGGTACAAACGTAGACTAGACAGTTGTAACCTGCGCCACATTTATCAACACTACGATAAATGTGGCGCATTGTAAGACTCTCAAGTCTAAGAGTAAGACACTATTGATAAATCTGCCCCTATGTGTGTTTCCTGTGTGAGTCCCATAAAATAAGCATATGCATATCCATATCACTTTCAATATTTTTTAATAATGCTTTAAGGGGTTGTCTCACTACAAGGATTGCTATTTATGTTAAAGATCTTGCAAAAACAAGTCACTTTACAATATATGTCCATTAATAGTGTCCTACCTATTCTGAGATATCCCCTCTTGTATGGGCTGCATCAGCTCCTCAGGTCGCTATAGCTACAGACTTGATTGATCTCTCCTGATAGGCTGCCAGCACTGGTTACTATAGCTACAGACCTGGCTTCTACTGCAGCCTAGTAGAAGCCAGTAAATACGCCCATGAATTCAAAATGAAACCAAGAAAACAGGACTGAGGTAAGATGAATCAATGTAGGGAGACAACCCCTTTAAATCCTGCAGTTCTCACTTTGGCCACTAGGCCTAATAATAGTCTGACACTTCCTGTTCTGTAGAGAGAGATTTTCAGAGTCTGGTTATTATAAGCACAAGCAGGGTCAAACTGATAGGAGACATCAATGTGTATAGATAACACAGGATTCACCAGTCACAATAGGAGATGTCACAGCTCCCCCTCTCTCCCCTCCCTGCACAGTGACTTCTTTCCAGGTCACAGAGCATGCCTAGAAAACTCTCCTATAGAAGTCAACGGGACCGAGTCAGTCTTAAGGCTCCTATGTGCATGAAGCTGCTGTAAAGCATCTCTCTAACTGCTGTTAAAGCCGTGCATATATAGACGGCCGAATTAAGAAATCTACAATCAGAAAATAAAAACGGCTAAGAAGAAAAGAATACGGATCAGGGTCTTGATTTGATAAGTAAAAAAAAAACTTGCCGACAGATTCCCTTTAAATCTTTGCTTATTCTGGGTTAAAGAGTCCAGTGGGCGGTGTTTTCTGTGATTGACCGCTATCTCTGTTTACACACTTGGCTGTCAGTCTATGATAACACCGCCTACTGGACTCCTTAACACAGAATAAGCAGAGATTTAAATGAATAAAATCCAAGTTCTCCTAAATCTTTCCACACAGAGCAATATATCAATCTGCTCAGCTCTTCCTGCTCTATAACGTGATGCCTTCAAAAGAGACATAAGGGATCTGCTTAGCTTCTAGCTTATAGACCTTCCCCTAATTTACTGACCTGAAGGTGGCACACCCCTTTAGGACTTTGTTCACACATGGGTGACTCGTTGCAGGCATTTCATGAGACATAGGTAATGGAGTTCTCTATGGGTTGGGTGGGTTTCTGCAAGTCCCTTTCAGGGGGACAGTAGAGAACATGGGTCATTGCTGCCGAATGTGATCTAGTGTTGTGTTGTGGGTAGGAATTTACAGGAAACTGTCGTATCCTTTAGGTTGAATGCACATGAGACCGATTTGCTGCAGATTTTCCCTGCAGATTTGTGCTAGGAAAATTTGCAGTGGATCACATTACCAGCCATGTGAATGGGATTTTACAAATCTCATGGCTGAAATTGACCTGTGGTGCAGATGTTTAAATCCGCAGCATGTCCCTTACAATCGCAGACTTGCTGCTTATTTTACCCCATTGAATTGAATGAGGTAACCTCTGCACAATAATCCATCTCTGTTGCAGATTTTGACATGTGGATTTTCTGCGGAAAACTTCTCCTTTGTACCTTCTCAAAGGTGAGTTCACACGGCTGGTTTTGACGCTGTTTTCGGAATGTTTCCGTGCCCAAAACACCTCCCAGTTTATTTTAATGGTTTGCTATGGAAAACCACATCTTGGCTCACACATGAGGTTTTTACATGCGTTTTCTGGAGCTGTTTCAGCGATGTATCTCGAGCTGAAAAAGAAGGCACGTCAATTCTTGAAGCGTTTCACGCGTGTAAACTGCCCATAGGAATCAATAGAGAGCTGCAAAACCTCACCCAAAACCTCCTCCACAGGTGTGGCGCATTTTTGATGAGGTTTTCAAGCTCTCTGTTGAATCTCTCGGGCATTTGTATGGTTGTTTCAGAAAGAAAACCGCACTGAAAACCACATGGAAAAAAACACATCAAGACCTCGTCGGGAAACTGCTGCATATGAAGCATTTTCAGACAAAGATTCAAAGCTGATTTGCAAACACAACACAATAGCAGCACTCTACGAGCACTAAAACACAACACAATATCAGCGGCACTCTACGAGCACTAAAAACAATATCAGCGGCACTCTGCAAGCGCTAAAACACAACACAATATCGGCGGCACTCTGCAAGCACTAAAACGCACAAATATCAGGCGGCACTCTGCGAGCACTAAAACGCAACACAATATCGCGGCACTCTGCGAGCACTAAAACGCAACACAATATCGGCGGCACTCTACGAGCACTAAAAACGCAACACAATATCGGCGGCACTCTACGAGCACTAAAAACGCAAGCCAATATCTGCCGCACTCTACGAGCACTAAAAACGCAACACAGGAGCAGCGGCACTCTACGAGCACTAAAAACGCAACACAGGAGCAGCGGCACTCTACGAGCACTAAATACGCAACAGAGGAGCAGGGGCACTCTACGAGCACTAAAAACACAACACAGGAGCAGCGGCACTCTACGAGCACTAAAAACACAACACAGGAGCAGCGGCACTCTACGAGCACTAAAAACACAACACAGGAGCAGCGGCACTCTAACGAGCACTAAAAACCAACACAGGAGCAGCGGCACTCTACGAGCACAAAAAAACAAATCAGGACAGGGCACTCTAGCAGCACTAAAACAGCAACACAGGAGCAGCGGCACTCTACGAGCACTAAAAACGCAACATCAGCGCGGCACTCTCACGAGCACTAAAACGCAACACCAGGACAGCGGCACTCTACGAGCACTAAAACGCAACACGGACAGGGCACTCTACGAGCGACTAAAAACGCAACACAAGGAGTCAGCGGCACTCTACGAGCCTAAAAACGCAACACAGGAGCAGCGGCACTCTACGAGCACTAAAAAACAACACAGGAGCAGCGGCACTCTACGAGCACTAAAAACAATAACAGCGGCACTCTACGAGCGCTAAAAAACGCAACACAGGAGCAGCGGCACTCTACGAGCACTAAAAACACAACACAGGAGCAGCGGCACTCTACGAGCACTAAAAACACAACACAGGAGCAGCGGCACTCTACGAGCACTAAAAACACAACACAGGAGCAAGCGGCACTCTACGAGCACTAAAAACCAACACAGGAGCAGCGGCACTCTACGAGCACTAAAAAACGCAACACAGGAGCAGCGGCACTCTACGAGCACTAAAAACGCAACACAGGAGCAGCGGCACTCTACGAGCACTAAGCACTAAAAACGCAACCAAGGAGCAGCTGCACTCTAAGAGCACTAAAAACTAAACACAGGAGCAGCGGCACTCTACGAGCACGAAATACACGCCTCAGGAGCAGCGGCAGTCTACGAGCACTAAAAAACGCAACACAGGAGCAGCGGCACTCTACGAGCACGAAAAACGCAACACAGGAGCAGCGGCACTCTACGAGCACTAAAAACGCAACACAGGAGCAGCGGCACTCTACGAGCACTAAAAACGCAACACAGGAGCAGCGGCACTCTACGAGCACTAAAACGCAACACAGGAGCAGCGGCACTCTACGAGCACTAAAAACAAAAACAGGAATCAGCATGCACTCTACGAGCACTAAAAATGGTCTTAAGGCACATCACAACTGATGCCTCTACCGAGCGACAAAGGAACCATACACATGGGAGCAGCGGCCCACTTACGACACTAAAAAACGCAACACAGGAGCAGCGGCACTCTACGAGCACTAAAAACGCAACACAGGAGCAGCGGCACTCTACGAGCACTAAAACGCAACACAGGAGCAGCGGCACTCACGAGCACTAAAACGCAACACAGGAGCAGCGGCACTCTACGAGCACTAAAAACGCAACACAGGAGCAGCGGCACTCTACGAGCACTAAAAACGCAACACAGGAGCAGCGGCACTCTACGAGCACTAAAAACAATCAAAGGGAATTTTTTCAAAATGCATTTCTGCTACTTTAGAGTACATGAAAATTTGAGGTTCTTAGTGTACATTTTTTATCAAAACTGTAATTGCCCATCTACCGCGACAAGGTGACCTCACTACAGATGGGGGGCCTACTCTGACAATGTACCCCACTTGTTATCTGTTCTGACGTACGTATTGCGCTGCAATACGCCCAAATGCGCCCCGCAATTCCGGTAATTCATAGCTCTCATAGAGAGCTATGAATTACCTCTGTCTCCTCCCGACGTACAATACGATCGTATTGTACGCCGCGGGAGAGAAGTGGTACGCCGGTCACCTGGGCTTTAGAAGTACTCGCTAGACAGCGTGTACTTCTAAAACACCTGCCGTATTGTGGCGCGTACAATGCACGCTGCAATATGCCATGTGTACATATGCTTAGAATACATGAAAATTTGAGATTCTTAGGGCCACATGTATGAAAACTGTCTAGGTCTAAAACTCACTTTGTTGTCCATAGCAACTAATCAGAGCTCACCTTTAATTTCATAGCGTGCTCTGGAAAAATGAGAGGGGCGCTCTGATTGGTTGCTATGGGTAACAAAGTGAGTTTTAGACCTAGACAGTTTTCATACATGTGGCCCTAAGACTATGTTCACATGGGTTAAATTGGGGCGCGTTTTGCTGCGTATTTCAAATACGAGCGAAATGCGCCCCAGTCATTACGGTAATCCACAGTTCTCATCGAGAACTATGGATAACGCCTCCTCTCCCGGCTCGCACAATACGCCGTGGGGGGGAGATAAGTGACATGTCATTTACCAGCGCCGAAAACGCGCCGCGAGTAATGAATGTCTATGGGGCCGGCGGTCTGCCGGCCCCCCCCGCACTGCAGGAGTCGGTGCAAGCCCCCGACGTCCCGGCGTAATTGCGGGGCGTAATTGTGCCGTTGTGTTTTTAGTGCTTGTAGAGTGTGTGTATTGGGTTTTTTTTGTGTTGTAGGGGGCGTGATATTGGGTTGTGTTTTTAGTGCTTGTAGAGTGCTGCTGCTATTGGGTTGTGTTTTTAGTGCTTGTAGAGTGCCGCTGATATTGGGTTGTGTTTTTTTAGTGCTTTTTAGAGTGCGTTGATATTGGGTTGTGTTTTTTTGGGGCTTGTAAGTGCTGCTGTATTGGGTTGTGTTTTTAGGCTTTAGGTGCTGCTGCTTTTGGGTTGTGTTTTAGTGTTGTGATGGCTAAAATTTGGGTTGTTTTTTATGCTTGTAGAGTGCTGTGCTTTTGTGTTGTTTTTTTGTGTTTTGTAGAGTGCTGCTAAAAATTGGGTTGTTTTTTTAGTGCTTGTAGAGTGTTGATATTGGGTTGTGTTTTTAGGTTGTTTAGGTTGCTGCTGATTTTGGGGGTTGTTTTTTTTGTGCTTGTAGGTGCTGTGTATTGGGTTGTGTTTTTAGTGCTTGTAGAGTGCTGCTGATATTGGGTTGTGTTTTAGTGCTTGTAGAGTGCTGCTGATATTGGGTTGTGTTTTTAGTGCTTGTAGAGTGCTGCTGCTATTGGGTTGTGTTTTAGTGCTTGTAGAGTGCTGCTGATATTGGGTTGTGTTTTTAGTGCTTGTAGGCCCCCGTGATTTTGGGTTTGTTTTTTTTTATGCTTTAGAGGCTGCTGTTTGGGGTTTTGTGTTTTTAGTGCTTGTAGAGTGCCGCTGCTATTGGGTTGTGTTTTAGTGCTTGTAGAGTGCTGCTGATATTGTGTTTTAGTGCTTGTAGAGTGCCGCTGCTATTGTTTTATCTTTGCATTGCTTTTTGCTGCCACACCACCTAGCACCTTTACTAATTTTTTAAAAATTGTCTTGGATGTGCTGACCAATTTTTGTTTTTCGAAGCTGATGTGGACGCTGAAAAATCTGTGTCCAAATCAGCCACGTGAACATCCCCTTTCTGTGGCACTGCTTCCTGACGCATGTTTTGTTGGAAATGATGGATATTGCACCTCATTTATCAAGACTGTCCTTGTTGCCCATGGCAACCAATCAGAGCTGTATAAGAAATGAAAGCTGAGCTGTGATTGGTTGCTATGGGCAACAAAGACAATCAAATGATTAGACAGTTTTGATAAATGAGGCCCATGGTCTTCCAGGAGTTGGTGTCGTCAGCGCTGCTAATAACATCCCGCTGACCCGCAGATTGTTCCAGTTGTGCTAAGGTCAGAAGATAAAGAAAAGCAGCAACTTCTCAAAAATGCTTTGCTGGGGAGTGACTGGTGTGAAGAGCACTTCTCAGCGGTTTTTGCGCACAGGGGTCTAGGGCAGCAGTAATCCCGGGACATCTTCAGGCAGGCGGGTGTTCCTGACAGAGAATAAGCTGCCTATGGCTTAGCATAATTAGTAGTCGCTCAACTTTAGACAAGAAGTTATAGCTCTTGCTGCACGTCTGTTGGTCGCATCGAATCTCGGGGAGGAGAGAGTCATTTGGACGTATACAACTCCCCCAGGAGGATCACCCCTTATTTATTATCTATACCTCTATCTATACAGGTAGAGTTGGAGCAGCATATAAGTCCTGTAAGTGAAACGCCCCGTTCCCAGCTGTTGTCTTTAAGGAAATGTGTAAACGTGAGATTGCGTTGCGCAAAACGCGTTCATTGCTCTTTTTAAATTACGGGCTTGCAAGCGCATGATAACAACGCGAGTATGACCACAATGGTGGGCAGGTATCTTATTTAAAACGACGGACATAGACGCCTGAAGCCTTGACAGTGGGTTTTTCTTTCAGGCGTGCGCAAAAAAATTAGAGAGTGCAATGCTTGTCATCTGAATGACTGTAATGTAAAATACGCACAATCTATGAGAAGTGTACTTTAACATTGTTTTGGGTGTAATACGGCGTGTGAACCTACCCTAATGCATAAAGTAATGGTTAAAAGGGAAACCTGTCAGGTGGATTCTACTGATGTGATGGAGGTAGAGGAGATAGCTCTTGTTATAGGATTATGATAGAGAAGAGAAGCTGCCTCTGTGATATTAGGGTTATATGTAGAGGGGGGGAGCTGGCTTGTTTATTAGGGTTTATGATGGAGGGGGGAGAAGCTGACTCTGTGATTATGGGGTTATATGTGAGGGGAGAAGTGAGCTCTGTGTAATAGGGTTATATGATAGAGGAGAGAAGCTGGCCGTGATATAAAGGGTTAATGTTAGAGAAAGAAGCGCGCTCTGTGATTATGGGGTTATATGATGAGGAAAAAAGCTGAGTCTGTGATATGTAAGGTTATATGATAGGGAGAAAAATGAGCTTTGTGATATATAGGGTTATATGATAGAGGAGAGAACCTGAGCTTGGTATATAGGGTTATTGATAGATGGAGAGAAGCTGAGCTCTGTGATTATAGGGTATATGATAATGGAGAAAGCTGAGCTCTTGATATATGGATTATATGAAAAGGAAAGAAGCTGCGCTCTGTGATAAAAAGGGTTATATGATAGAGGGAGGAGCTGACTTGTGATAATAGGGTTATTGATAGAGGGAGAGAATAGCTTGTGATATTTAGGGTTATATGATAGAGGAGAGAAGCTGAGCTCTGTGATATAAAGGGTTATATGATAGAGGAGAGAAGCGAGTCTGTGATAATGGGGTTATATGATAGAGGGAGAAAGTGACCCTCTGTGATATTAGGGTTTATGATAGGGAGAGAAGCTGAGCTCTTGATATTAGGGTTATATGATAGAGGAAGAAGCTGAGCTTTTGTGTATATAGGTTATATGTAGATGGAGAGAAGCTGAGCTCGGAATATGGGGGAAAAGAGAAAGCCCCATCTTTAAAAAGGGAAAAAATTGGGTGTCCCCCCTCCTCCCTTTCCCCCTGCTGTTAAACGTTATTCCTAGTCACCAAGGATTTGCTGTAAGGCCCCTCTCACACTTTATATTTTGCTCAGTGTTTTTTTTTTTTTTGCCGAATAAAGTTTTAAAAACGACATGACTTTTTTTTAAAGCTTCATGCAATTTTTAATTTAGTTTTAGTAACATTTTAACCCCTACCTTCTGCAGCGTTCGTTTCTTCTTTCCCTCCTTCCAGGAGTAGACTTTTTTGGCTACATAGTCCATGAAAGCTTGGGATAAATGTTTTTTAAAGGGCTATCCCCACACAGGGTTTGTGGCCGGGGCCGCAAACGAGCACAACGGGGCTCTATGGAAACCCACCAGAGTCCCACTGGCCGGGTTTTCTGCCCGGCGGTTTTTTCAAGCTGCCGGCCCCCGGAAAACATTGTACGCACATTCTTTCCCTTTTTGGTTTTCGGACGGAATATTGGGTGTCAATTTGGGGGGGAGGCTTTTCTCCGCTGTCGCGGGAAAAAAAAAGTACCCTCCCCCTCACCCCCGTGCGGGGTGCGGGGACGGCACTAAAACAGGACAAATACCGGGGGGTAAACCGACCGGGGATTTGTCCTCTGCCGTGGGGATGAGCCCTTATGGTGCTATTTACTGTACCATGCAAACTGAAAAAAATTATATGTTATGTGAAAAAAGGTACTTGAGACACTTGTGCAGAAGTTTTGTTTTCATGGCGCTCACTCTTTGGTATAAGTGATGTGTTATTCTGCAGGTCGTTACGGTTCCTGTGATATCAGATATGTAGGCTTTTTCTTATGTTTTAGTACTTTAGCATTCCGCTCTCCAACGACGCTTAGGCTGTGTTCCCACGGCAAAGACCAAAAACCGCTTGGATTTTCCGTCCAGTATTTTGTCTTTTTTTGGCACACAGGGGACCGGTTTTTTTTTTCTGCGGTTCAAATGCCCCCCTTTCCCCCAATTTTCATGCTCTGCCCCAAAAACCGGGCGGAAGAAATTTTAACATGTTTTAAGTTTTTAGGGAAAGCTGGTGGTTCCGACGAAAATCCGTGCAGTGGGGACTGTGAACGGATTTTCTATTAAAATCAATGTAAAAGGTTGACAGTCGCTTTACAAATCCGAAAGCTGTCTGTAAAACCGACGGAAAACCTTTGCCGTGGGGAGAAGCCTTAAGGGTATGTTCACACAGCGTAATTTCAGAGCGCATTTTTGCCACTATTTGCCTTAATACGGGGGGGTGCGCGCAGAAATTACGGTAATCCATGCTCTCTAAGGAATATGTTACCTCCTCTCCCCGATTATACAATATGATCATGTTGTACGCGTGGGGAGATAAGTGACGTCAATTATTTGCGGCGAATACGCGCCATGAGTAATGAATGTCAAAGGGGGGTTGGGGGGGGTGCCCCTGCCTCCCGGGGGGTATGCGCGTTCAGCGCGAGCTACCGAAAGAATGAGGTACTGTTGGCCCCGTAATTTATGTGAAAGTACCCTTAGGCGTGTTCAACGGCTTATTCCCGAGGATTTTTTGCGCCGTATTGAGCGCACAAATCCCCCGTGAATAAGGGGGGGGATGGGGGGGGGGGCCCGAGGCGGCGGGGGGGGCCCCCCCGGCCCCCTTAAAACAATGCATTGTTTTTCGGCGCGTCCGGCCGTAAATAAAGTGCTGTCACTTTCTCCCCGCGGCGGATTTGCCGAGCGGGGGGAGCGACGGATTCCACTGTTTCAAAAGAGAGCATGGATTACCCTAATTTTCTGCCGCGGGTTTGGGGCCGTACTGAAGGCAAATCCCGGGGCACGACGGCGCCAAAACGCGGCAGAATAAGCCCTGTAAAAGCCTTAATGTCAAGGGATTTTCTGCCTTCTTTACTGAAAGCGGTGTTCCCACGAAGCAAAGTGGACTGCACAGGCGGCTCTCGGCTAGCTGCAAGCCGGCCGTGCATGGGAATGAGGAGGACGATGCTTACGGCCGTCCTTTCCGTTCACATATATGGGAGTTTTTGAATTAGCCCGGGGGTGGGTGTCAGCTATTTGGGAGCTCACCCCATTCAGGTGAATGGGGAGCTGCCAGCACCACCCTCATCATTCTCAGGCACGGTCGGCTCCCAGGTAGCTGAGATTCGCCTGTGCGGTCCACATTTACTTAATCCGCCCCGTGTACATATCCTACAGCTGTGTTCACACAATGCAGTCAAGCTTTCTGGCAATGTCTCTGTAGTTTTGTGGTACTGTGTTTTCTTCACTCAGATTGAACGTGACCTTTTAGCATTTTTCAGCGGGGTTTTGAATGAGAAAATTTTCCCATGTAGATGTCCATTGCAGAACTCCTTTACTATAATCGGTCTGATTGCTCATCCAGTTCGATATGATTGTACATGAAGCTGGCGTCCTGTCACTATTAGGCGGTGTTAGGAGCGTGCCTGTGGCCACATGTGGAGCCTCGGAGCTGTGCTCGCCTTTGTTTCGATGCCCTTTTCAGCGCTCGCAATGTTTCCTGTTTTTAGAGCTTTTCATTGTGTTTGATTAAAAAAAAAAATGACCCCTTTTCAGCAGCCTTTGTTAATGGGACAGCTTTTATCTGTTTGCAAAGTGCCAATGTGCACTACAGGGCGGCACAATAGGAAATGAAACGCAGTAACTGATATGAATTGCCTATAGAGCCCATTCTCTGAACTAAGATGCAGACACTGTAGGGTTAAGAAATGGATGCATATTCTGGATCTATGCGGCCGTCTGACCCTGTAATACACCCGCTTTTTTTTGTGCCCTAAGGAACAGTCTATCCCATGTCTCCCCGTCCTCTAATGAATGTTTCATGAATGTCCCTTGTAGGTTAAATCAATTTTCATCCCATCATACACTCCCAGCGTCTCCGTAATGCAGCCGTGGCGTGGATTGTGCTCTTCAATTAACGGATCCCTGGATCTAGCGGCGTTGCTTGGATCCCACTGTGCTTCTGCTGCTGATTTCCTTTCCATGTAGTTTGTATCTGGGTTATGATATGAAAGGTTTGTGCTCAATATGTGTATTCTTACCATTGTTTGTTGAGGAAACAAGCGACAATAAGGACGGCTGCGGCTTTGGCTCATCTGGAGAGCTCGCCGGAGTGCCCTGTCCTCCACATAATTATGGCTACATGATGTTTGGAGATGGCCACCGGGGTAGTCGCATTACTCCTTAGTGTTCTTTGGAGAGATTGCTGCACAATGCAGTGGACGTTTAGGATTCAAAGAGTTGTTCCCTCCAAAGCTGCGCAGTCCGCTGTGTGGTGCGAAGGAGGAGTCCAGCACTTCAGTAAAAAAAAAAAAAAATCTCAGATTTGTTCAAATTAGGCGCTAAAGGGCGTGACACGACAAAACCCAAATACCCCGATTCTGTTTACGGTCTCCGCAGTATTTTTAATGCGATTTTTGTTGTGTAAACCAAATCAACCTAAGGGCCAGAGAGGGGGACGGCTATTCTCCGCCATGAGCGTGAAACAGACCTCCATTGATATGCAATGTTCGTCCGGAAACGGAGAAGATAGTGCATTTCAATGTTTTGTCGGCGGTCCGCCGGCGACAAAAGCCGGCGGAAAACCCGTGCAGTGGGGACTGCTGCATGGGTTTCATAGAGCAATTGTGCTCTTTGGCGGTTTTTCAGCGGTCTGAAAAACCGCAAACGGTAAAAACGGCGAAAACCGTGCAGTGGGACTCCTTAAGGTGACGTCCACACAAAAATCTCCAAATACTCCTCAGATTCTGTATCCTAAAACCGTATCGTCCGACAAGTATTTTAATGCGATTTTAAAGTAGTTGTGTGAGAGACCCAAAAAAAAGAACACATAATGCAGTAATAATAAAGATAATCCGTAACCATCTGTCACAGTCCAGTGTGTGAACTACTTACAGACGCTGTTATATTGCATAAAATCGCCATGTTGGATTTTTCTCCTCACTGGGCAGAGCTACAGTTACTCGGCGCACTGTATGAAAACCAAATGTCCCAAAACAGCTGCTTGCTCCAGCTGAGCTGTGGATTCTATATACTGTATCCACACCAAATCTAATATATATATATATATATGTGTGTGTGTGTACAGCCCTCAGACTCTTTTCTAGACTGCAGAGCTGCCCTTCATACCACAAGTCTGTCAGACTGACTGAGCACAGCACACATGCTCGGTGATGTCGGTCAGCCTAACCAGGAAGTAACTCAAGGTCTCTCCTACTTCCTGTAGGACAGGTTTCTGCTGAGGAAGCAACCTGGCGGCCATTTTGTTCTCCTATAATGATTATCCCATGACAAAACGAGCAGACTTTTATAATTAAAGATATTTAGGAGTTTTTTCATTATGACATGTAGTTTATGTATTTAGGACCACATGTATGAAAACTTTTTTCCTTCTATTCTTGGAGAACCCCTTTAAGTCAGTTTTTTTTCCCGCTGGATTTTCAGTCAGAGACCGAGTTTCAGTAATCTCTATGGGGTTTTGGACTGGATCCGACATAGTTTGGGACGCATTTTTTGACTTGTGGACTACAACTCAGATTTTCAATTGAGGTCTATGGGAATGTTTTACAGTCTGCTTTCTTCATTTTTTAGAACCCAAATCTGCGTGTAAATAGGACTGTGATTCATTGTCGTGTGGACGGACACTAAGGACTTCATGTATGAAAACTGTCTTGGTCTAAGACTTTCTTTGTTGCTCATAGCAACCAATCAGAGCTCAGCTTTCAGTTCATACAGCGTTCTGAAAAAATGAAAGGGGCGCTCTGATTGGTTGCTATGAGCTCTGATTGGTTGCTATGAGCAGCAAAGAAAGCCATAGACCAAGACAGTTTTCATACATGAGGCCCTGAGTCTGTAAAATACATGTATCCCGCTTGTAAATGTGTCTGTGTTTGCTGATTGCAACATTACTCACTGGTGTATTCAGTGGGTATAAATCCCACTGGTTGCCAAAAAATTTAACAAAAGTAAAAAGTAATAGCACAGTAGTCTTTGCTGTTCCGTGCAACTATATAACGTAAAAACTCTATCTACACAGTTGAGTCACATTATTATGACCCCCCAGCTGATATCTAGAGTAACCACTGTGTGCTGCACGGACAGCAGTTAGACCGCCTCTATAAGATCCTGAGTTTTTTTTGACGTGTTTCTCTAGCCGAATGCATCCCACAGCTGCTGAAGGGTGCGTGGGGGAGGATCTATAGGCCTGGTTCACACGGCTTATTGCCGGCGTAATTGCGGGGACGGATTTCGTCCCGCAATTACGCCGGCAGCGGGGCGGGGGCGGGGGGGCTGGCAGCTTGCCGGCCGCATAGACCGTCATTATCTACGGCGCGTATGCGCCGTAAATAATTCACGTCACTTTCTCCCCCCCATCCCCCCCCCGTGGCGGATACGCCGAGAGGGTAGGAGAGACGGAATCCATAGTTCTCTATGAGAACTGTGGATTACCGTAGTTACTGGGACGGATTCCAGCCCTACTGCAGCGCAAATCTGGGGTGCAGTACGGCCCCAATCCGCGCCCAAATAAGCCGTGTGAACGAGGCCATAGAGGGAACCCCTTTAAAAATTAAAAATTTTCCGACGTTTGCCCCGGGTTGGGGTTCCCAAGTTGGGAATTTGGGGTCCAGTGTAGTACTTGGAAGTGTTTTTTCTTGCCTTTTAAACCAGGGGTCGGACATTTCTATTCATGTGAAAAAGTCGCATTGCCCTTCCCGGGGGAAATTCACCCCCCGCCCAGGGAAAGTGGCCCCTTGCTTTGCATGTGTGGAAACGGGGATCAGAAAGGGAATGGTTTTCATGCCCAAAAATCCTTTTAAAGGGGGTTTGCCCTCGCTAAAAAGTAAAGCTTTCAAAAATTGTAGAACAAAAAATTTAAAGACATTTCCAATATTTTTGATTTTGTTCCTCTGTTTTTTCCCCAAAGGAGATCAATGAATTTTTTACCTCCCTGGCTAATTTTCATTTCCCCTCAGTAACTGACCTGAAAAACAATTTTTCCCCCCTGCGTTTGTTCAATGAAAAATAACCGTGGGTAAAGGTCATCACAACGTCAGGGGCAGGGGCCCCCGTGCTGCTCAGCAGTAAAAAGGGTTTTATTTATGAAAAATAAACAAACTGAAAATTAGGGCTTTTTTTTTGGGGGAATCAATAAAAATCCTGTTAGTATTTTGGGGAAGCAAATTCTTTTTCTAATTACATCTAAAAGCACAGCAGGCACGGGAGCGTAAAAGAAAGGATTTTTGTATGCAAATGAGCCAGTCTGGAACCGGGAATGACAGAGTTTTTCATTCTTTGCTTTCCTGAAACTCTGAAG
Organism: Phyllomedusa bahiana; assembly: GCA_025379985.1. NCBI lineage: Eukaryota > Metazoa > Chordata > Amphibia > Anura > Hylidae > Phyllomedusa > Phyllomedusa bahiana. The sequence goes on along the minus strand of JAODAL010000718.1, from coordinate 238,565 downwards.
GGGGGCAATTCCTTAAAGTGTTCGGGAAAAAGGGCCACGAAAACATTCCCCAACCGTAACCCCCTTCCATCACCCAGCTTGTTTTCTTTCCCAATGGTTTCCTGAGTTTGTTTGTTCTTTTGATTTTTTTCTTCCCCTTAAACCATCCTATGTTTGTCTGTTCGAAAAACTCAAAGAGGAGGGAACCCCTCCCCTCCCTCACCTGGTTTCATTTCTGGGGGGTTTGACAGCTCCACCTATACGTTTTGGGGTTTCCGCTTTATTGAAACCTTCTTTTACCAAGGGGTTCACCTTTTAAGGGCATTTATCATGGGGTTTATTTAAAATTTTTAAACCCCCTTCAAAAATGGATCCCCTTTCAACTGCAGCGGGCCCTGAAAACAGCCCCAAAATTTGGGGGCATTGCCCAAACCTCCCACCCCCCCAAAAAAACCCAAAAAATCACCCCTTTTTACAACCCTAAACTTTTGGCCTTTTTTTCCCCACAACAAGGGAAAAATGGTGCGCCCAGCCGATCGCACACCATATATACCCACCAAGCCAGCTCCCTACAAGACTTCCTTAATGAGCAAACGGGTTTAAAACCCCAAAAAGTAAGATTGGCCCCAAACAAATGTGCCCCTCATTTGTAAATTCCCCATAAATGCTATTGGGGAGTAATAAAATTTTAAATATAAAAATTTTGTGAAAACCCGGAGTATTTTTTTTTCTTTATACAAAAAAGGGGCCTTGAAAAAAATTGCTTTGAAAGGAAATATTTTTTAATAGTTTTTCTTAGAGGGGTTCCCCGCAGAGGAAGAGAAGCCTTCAGGAAGAAAACAAAGAGAAAAAAGGTGCAGAGCCGTCATCCAGATAAACATGTGCCATGTCTGCCCAATGCCAGCCTGCCATATCAAAAGGGGGTTTTCAGCTCCTCAAGAAAGCTTAAAAATAGCAAAGATTTGCTCCCCTTTTTAAAAAACCGGCTTAAAAAGGGAAGGGGCCCATCCAAAAATGACCTTATTTAAAACTCACATTTTTATTTTAAACAAAAATTTTTTAGGAATTTTTTTTTTTTTTTTAAATTTTCCAATCACTTTCAAATATTTTTTTTTAAATTTTTAAAAGGGGGTTTTTTGGCCACAATCCCCATTTCATACCTCCGGGCACCCCAGAATTTCCAGCCGGGTGTGCTTCAAAGGGGGCGGGTTGATTTGTTTGAATTCCCATATCCATGTGACCCAGCAGGATACAAAACCACCACCCCCCCTTTCCTCCCCTTTAGTCAAAGAAAGGGGTCTGTTTATTTTACAAAGCTGTGATACTCAGCCTCAGAATAAAGTTTTTACCTCCAGCACAAGAAATCCAAAAATTCCAAACCCCTGCAGGAACCAAACCTTTTTTTTTTGGTTTTTTTTTCTCTTTAAATCAATCCCACCCCCCTGAAAAAAGGTTTCTTTTTATTTTTTTAAGCACTGTGGGGACTAATTATTTAAGGGAGCACAGAGACGGTAAAAGTAGAATGACAGCCCCCGGGGGTTTTGAACCCCTCAGTAACTGCCTGAGAGGGAAAAATTGTTTGTCTGAGCATGGGGTGCAAACCAGGATTTAGGACTTTTAGCCCGGGTTAGTACCCCCCTGGAGAGGAGCTGTAAACAAAATGGGGAATCCCCAAAAGGAAGCAGCTAAAACAAAAACGGTCCAAATTTTAATAATGATGAATGGTGAAAATGCTTATTTAGTTTGCAAGTTTCCCACACCATTTTTAGTTTGTGGCAAAACCCATTTAAGTCCTGCAGTGTTCACTTTGCCACTTACCCCTGATAAATAGTCGACACTTCCTTTTTCGTAGAGGAAAATTCTCAGTTGTCTTTTTCATTATCACCCAAAAAAAGGGGGGTCAAACTAAAAGGAGACACCAATGGGGACAGAAAACACGGAGCTCAGCCAAAAAGGAGATAGTCCCAGTTCCCCCCCCCTCCCCCCCCTGCCACTGACTATTCCCGGCCCGCCGGGCACCAGAAAAAAAAAACGGCTCAGGGGAAAAGAAAATGGATGGGGGTTTCTTGATTTTTTTAAGTAAAAAAAAAATTGGCGACAGTTTCCCTTTAAAAACCGAACCCCCTGAAAAGTACTTAATGTCCACACATTTTTTTTTTTTTTTTTATTTTTTTGGCCTCCTTTCAACATTTTGAAAACTTTTTTGTTTTTTCAATGAGGGGCATTTGTTAATGAGGCCCCCGTTTATTTCGGGAAAAAATTGATTTTTTGGGGGAATATTTTTAAGTTTCATTTTAAAAATTTCTTGAAGAATTAAAAAAAAAAAAAAATTTCAAATTTCTTTTTTTAACAATTTTTTACCACCAAAAAATTTCCCCAAAAATTTAAATCTTTTAAAATGGGAGAGTAAATTTGGGTTTTAAATTTAAAGGATTAGACCCCCCTAAACAAAAAAAAATTTTAAACCCCAATGGGTTTGTTTTAAAAGTTTTAAAGTAAATGGTAAATTTCCCAAAACCGGTGGTTAAAATACAGTTTTATTTTGAAAGCCTTCCCTAAAAGTGGGTGTCCTTACCAGGGAATATGGATGTAGGTAGGGGTCCCCCATTTTTTGGGAACCCTCCTCTCTGAACCTAAGGGGGAATGTTAAACAGGGTTTTTTTGGGGTACGTCTTTTAAAATGCGTGTTTGGACCCCCGTTTTTTCAGCCCCCCAAAACAAACCCAAACACCATCAACAATGTGCATTGTGTTTTACATTTCTTTCAAAGTAAAAAAACGCATCGGGTTTTTCAAAATACGTTTTTTAAATTTTGCGTCTTTCTGTTGCTCTTTCGGACCCATTCAAAAAAAGGGTCATGTCAAATCTTGATCTTTTTTGACGCAGCAAAGGGCCCCTTTTTTTAAAAACTAAAAGGGGCATTTCTGCTGAAAGCAAAAATGCATCCAAACATAATGCGGGGTGCTTTTGTGGGAAATGCTTTTTATGCGGGGCTGGGAGTGGGTCCTATTTTGCGGGAGTCTGAGTCAGTGGGTCAAAAAAATGGCCCGCCCTCCGATTTCCCAAAATATAAAAATAAGTTGGTCCATTAGTTTGATGCAGTGCAAAGAGAAAATTTTTATATACAGTCATTTTAACCTATGTTATACAAAAATTTTGGTTGACCTGCAAGTTTTTAACATCTTTTATTTCTGCAATTTTTTGTCCTTTAACTGCATTGTTACTTTTTTGCTCCTAAAAATAAAAATTTTTAATTTTTTAAATTATTTTGTATAATTTTTGGGAAAATCCCCCTTTCGGATTCACCCTTTTGCCTGAATCCTTTTTGGGCTCTGAATAAATTTCCCAATCAAAATCTTGCCCAAAATCTGACCCAGGTCTCTTCAAAACATTCAAAGATCAAAACATTTTTTCCCCCTTTTGCTTGTAAGTGTCTTTTTCTAGAAGAAAACTTTTTTGGAAAAAAGGGTGAAAGGGAAATTTCAAATTGGGAAATTAAAAATTAACCTTTAATTATAAATATTTAAAAAAATAATATATTCCAAAAAAAAAGTGGGTAACGGGGGAAAACCACAGCACATAATGATAAACAATATTTTATTTTTGACCGGGGGGCAAGGAGAAAAAAAATATACCAAAAAAAAAAACAGGAAAAAAAGAATGAAAGTACCACAAAGTAGAGTGGCACCTACTGTATACCCCCGCCTACAAGAAAGTGGGAAAAAGACTCCCAAAAAGGACGAACCCACCAAAGGGAAACCTAGCCCTACCACTTTGATTTTTTTGGTAATAAAACAAATATAGGCAATAAGGGTAATAATTAAAATTTTAAAAACACAATAAACCATCACCTTTATTAGATTTTGGTTAAACCCAAAAGATATGCGGGAATATATCCCAAATTTTTTACAAACAAAAAGGATTGCGGTGAATTAGAAAGATTAAAAAAAAAACGTTTCACACCGCTATAGCATAACACTTACGATAAAACCACAAAAAATCCCCAGTTAATATGGCTCGCATAATATGCGCAAAATACCAATAGTTACAGCAGAAAGAAATTTCGGTGAATTTTAATGAGTAAACAAAATTCACACCCCCCCATAATAAAACTTACGATACCACAAGAATCCCAAAATGTTTCGGCACCCACAAACGCCACAAACCGGGGATAGGAGGGGGCCTATGGTTTTCTTTAAGGGTTACAAAATGAACGTACGGGGCCCAAGTCCCGTGCAAGGCCCCCCCCATTCCCGTAACCGGGTTTTGGGGCCGTACCTTCATTTTTAATCCTTACACAAAACCCCTAGCCCACCCCACCTATCCCCTGAGTGGCGTTTTTTTGGGTGGGCCCAAACCCTGTTGGGAAATTTTTGTGGTATCGAAGTGTTTTGCCCATAAACGTGTGGCATTTTGGTTTTTCATCAATTTTAAAAAATTTACCCCAATCTTTTTTGCGGGAAAATTTTTGGGTATATTTGCAGCATAACCTATGCGAAGCCTAATCTAAAAATTTGGATTCCTTTTTGGGGGGTCGTAACCCCGTTTTTGTTTAAACGGTGCACGTTTTTACCCTCATCTAATTCACCGCAATCCTTTTTTCTGGGAAATTAAAATTGGATAAAATTTCAGCATATCTAAATACCATTTTCTAACTCAAGGTGATGTGTTATTTTGTATTTTAAAAATTTTCATTTATTATCCCTTTTTGCCTAAATTTTGGGCTATTACCAATTTCTAAAATGGGTTTGGGGTAGGTTTCCCTTAGGGATCGTCCTTTTTGGGACTCTCCTTCCACAATTTTTTTAGGCAGGGTATACAGTTTAGGGGAAACCCCTCTACTTTTGGTAACATTCATTTTTTCCTGTTTCTTTTGGGAAAATTTTTCCCCCTTTCCCTTTGGTTTACACATAATATTGTTTATCATTATTGGTTTCCCGTGGGTCTTCGTTATCACATTTTTTTGGAAAAAATTTTAAAATTTTTTTTAAAAAATTTTTTAAAAAAGGGGTTTTTTTTATTCCAATAATTTTCGTGCACCCTTTTCCCAAAAAGTTTTCTTCTATTTTTTATACTCCGGGGTTTGGCGGTTGGGTTTCCTATTTTTTTATTTAATTTTCCCCATTAGGAAAATATCTTCCCGTTTCTTAAGGGGTTCCCGTTTCCCAACCTAAAAAAGGGGGGGTTTGGGGGGTTAGGTTTTTTTCAAAAAATTGAAAAACCCCGAAAATTACCCATTTTAAATACAATAAAAATTATCACTTCCATTTCCCATGGAAAAGAGGGAGTCAGAGGTTGGGGAAAAAATTAGGAGTCCCCAAATTTTGGGGGTTTGGGGTTGCCGACTCCCAGCCCCGGGTTTTATGAGCGCTTTTTTAAAGCTTTCCCTTTGGAATTTAAAACAAAATATCCAAAAATGCTGTGTGGACATCCCCCTTTGGCAGAGAGCTGCAACAAGCTTTTGGCTTTCCCCCTGTGCTCTTGGGGTGTCCCCTGGTTTTTTTTTGCATGGGGAGTTTTTCTGTTTGGGTTGATTTGGAAAACTTTTACTTGGGATGAAAAATTTTAGATGGTGCCCGATTTCACAAAGGGGATTTTTGGGGAACCCGTTTAAGAATTTTCGACAATGTGAAAAATTTTGGAAATTTTTGTGAGGGGAAACCCCTGCTTTTTTAGGTTTGATATACTCACACAGTTATTTGTCCCGGGATATTTAAAAATGCACATTTCTGTGGGGCGCCGCAAAACCCCGGGGCTTTAGGAGGACACCTGCTTCCTTTTGAAGCCCCTTACTGACCCTTTTAAAACTTCCCCCTTGGGAAACGCCCGGGGAAAAATTTTACATGTCCCGGGTTTTTTCCCCCCGGGGGCCCAAATTTTGTGCGTAAAAAGAGCAGGGAATCATAGTTCCCTTTTGAGAGCCATAATTTCCATTTTCCCGGGGACCGTACTTGGGGCCAATAAACCAATTAGGGCGCTGCAGTCCGACGGGAATTTACTTTTGGTGAACATACCCAAACATATCACATTTTAAAGGGGTATTGAAACCTGACCCCAAATTTAGAAACCCTACCTCTAAATGTTTTTTAAAAGGGAATATTTTTGGAAAAAAAATTTTCCCAAAACTCTTTCCTTTGTAATAACTATTTATTTAAGGATTGGGTCTGAAAAACCCTAAAAAAAAAGAATTAAAATGCTTGCCTACCCACCTTTCATCTCTTTCCGATGTTTTTCGCTCTCGTTTGTGGTTTTTTTGCCTGTTTAGCCTCCCAACTCTGCAGCCGACAGCAGCTGTTTCCTTTTAAATTTTCCTTTGCTCTAAAATTTCACAGTTTCCCCAGAGGTCCCTTTGAAAAATTTGGGAACGGGATCCTTTTTAAAATGGACTCTGAGGGACCCCTTTATGGATCTTATTGCCCTACAAAAGGGATGTGGGGTTTTCCCCCCAGGGTTGCCCCAAATTTTTTTTTTTGTTCCCAAAGGAACTTAAACCCAAGGTTCGAACAATCCCCGATCCCAAAAGTGGGGAACTTAGCCAAAAATCCCAAGACTCAATCCTTTGCTACCTTTGGTCCTTCCCCCTTTAAAAACCCCCAAAGTCATTAATTTTCCTCATTTTAAAAACCCCCTGTGAAAACAAAAAAAAAAGGGCGGGCCCCTTTAAAAAGGGAAATTGTCCTTTAAAAAAATTTTAAAAAATTTATCGCTTTAGGTCCCAAGGGGTGGTCCAAAAATTTAAAAAAACCTAAATTTTAACCTATGCCCCCCCCCCTTTGTCACTCTGGCAACTCCGGGCCCCCCTCTTACTTTGGGGGTTTCGTCCTAACGGGAAAAACCCCGGGAAATTTTAAGCGGGGGGGGGAAAGGGGGGGGTACCCCAGGACAGCTAGGTAACGATCAGGTTTTTTCTTATTTTTGGACCACCCTGGACCCAATGCAGTGATTTTTATTTTTTCCCCTCATGACCAAACCCTTTAAAGGCTGCCCAGAAAAAAAGCCAAACCTCAGTGATCACTTGAGCTCCTAAAATTAGCCTTGTCTATAAATTAGGGAAAGTGTGTACAAACCTCAAAAAATGGAAAAAAAGTTTGTGAAGTAACTCAAGGTTTTTAAGGGGAAAAGACAAAAAAGGGTTATAAAAGCTTTTAAACCCTGTAAAAATGGGAAAAATTTAAGAAAAAAAAGATTGTGAGGAGCCCTCTATTTGGGGGGAGAAATCTGCAAACGATTGGTGGCGTCAAAATTTATCGGGAAACCCTTCTACAACTCAGCCCTAAATAACAAAGAGAAGGGTTACATAAATCCTTAAAAAAAAACCCTGCCCCCTAGATTATCCCCCCCCTTTGCTGGGGACGGGACAACCATGAAGGGCCGGGCTGTTTCCAGAAAATGCCCTCCTAGATGACAAACAATAATTAAAAAAACGTAAAAGTGCAAAAGCGCGGGGAACCAAAATAAATCATTTTATTGCGAGTAAGTAAGTGCTGCTTCATCAAGCCTTAAAATGGTTAAGAGGAAGCCGGCCTGGTGTGAACTGCGAGAGAGCTTCTCGCTACAAACCCATCGCCCGAGGGTCGGTCACACCATGGTTTTCAAAAAAATATTGGTTCCTTGTCGGAAATTGTAAACGTGGAATTCCAACGAGAAAACGACACTGATTGTCTGAGGCAGATTTTCTATACTAAAACGCCTCAAAGAATTAACATGCCGAACGACGACGTGGATTTTAAATACCAATCAATGGCATTTGTTTTACTGTTCATTTACCAAAGTTGTACATGCCTAATCCGCCCCCAATAAAGTTTCAATCGAACGCCGTGTGATCGTATCCTTAGGCTGTTTATACATGGCGCAGATCCGTCCCCCACTGTGCTACCTAAAAATGAGGGCTAGTTTATTTCAGAGCACTGTATGTGTGGTCTTTGGGTGGCACTGCAGTGTTAGGTTATGTCTACTTTGCATAGCTTTACCATCGTCTTTTCGTCGCCTTTAGTTTTTTTTAAAAGCGCCAAAGATACGATCGTTCCTGCAGCCTGATAGGCGGCAATAGAAAAGACGAGCTGCAGTCTCCACAGCTCGTCTTTTCTCCGCTCGTCTTCTGGCACCGGCGCATTATACAAAATGTTGTATAAGACGCCGGTGCTTTTAGTTTTCTTGCCATCTTCCCATAAAATAAAATTGTATGGGCGACATCAAAAATCGAGTAGCGACTGTCACAAAACGTGACAAAAACCACTGTCCTACATGGGGAAAAAAACAGCTATTTTCGGGCCGTTTTTTGTCCAATGCAGTGGAGACATAGCCTTAGGCTGTGTCTTCATGGCAAGGAAAAAATACTAATCACACTCCGACCAGTACTTCACACACTTTTCGGTTTTTGCCGCGTTTTTCATATTCGTCTTATTGAATAGTACATTTTCCACAGGATATCCGGCAGAATGATGTACATGTTCCAATTTTTTTTGGGGAAAAACGGTGATTTTAAAATCCGACCATTATAAAATCTGAGCTCTGTAGACTACTGCTCGGATTTCCTATTGAGGTCAATGGGGATGGTTTACATGGTTTTTCACTGTTTTCAAAATCCTAAAACTGTGTCAAAAACCGACTCTAAATCCTTGTAGTGTAGACGGACCCTTAACAGGAATCGACACCAGCTCCTTCATTAAGGCAAGACAATAATAATTCCTATTCTTATCTGTTCATCTTGCAAGGTTCTCTTTATATGATCCTTGGCAAACACTGATTTTGTAACCCAATCTTGCGTATTGTCCATGTCCAGAAAATCCAGTTGACCCTGATTGAGGCTGCTGATCTCCAGGGAGCATTGAGGGACCTCCTTGCTTTGGCGTTACACATACAACTGATCTAATTAATGGGTGAACACAAAAGAATAATAGTAATTAGTTGGATGTCGTCATGAACATGCAGTCCAGCAGTTACCTGTAAGCTACTTGTGGCTGCTAAGATGGGGGTGTCCTAAATTAACTGTAAATTTGTTCATAGGCCTCCAGAAGATGGAGCAGGAATCCCGACAAAAAGTGATTACTCCAGAGAAATTTGTCAGCTCTCTAGACCAGGGTCTGATCCACTGGACACACCGGCATAGGGGCCCCAGGTGGTAAATGTATGTCCCGGAATCCAGGATATATCTCCTGGGTCAGTGCTGCTTATATAATGGTTTGAGTCTTCTTAGGACCTGCAAACAGTTAAGGCTATGTCTACACTGCAGAGGACAAAAAAACGACCTGAAAACGAATTACTAAAAAAAGTTCAGGGAAAATGATTTTCTTTCCCCCTGCCTGTCAAAGCGCGAAAAAAACGGCCCTTTTCTGAAGCGGGTTTTTTTTGGAGCTCTTTTCTCTGCTTTTTTAATGTATGCACAAATTAAGCCATTGATGTAAACACACCCACGGTAGTTTAAATTTAAGTATCACTTCCTTTAATCACGTAGCCATTGGGCAAAATTTTCCTTTGTGTGCGCTGCTGCGTGCTACTCTTATTTAAAATTTTTCACCAATTCTTTTCACCAAAATCCCCCAAAAACCCACTTCTTCCTAACAAAAACTGTATTTTCTCAAAAACTGTAAAGAAAAGGATTTTTGCCAAAAAACCAAAAACCCATTAGCCCCAAATTTCCCTAAAAAAAAAAAAATTTTTAGTGCGGAAGCGAGATCCCTTTTTTACGCCAAAATCTTAAAGATCGAATTTTTCACCAAAACCTTAAAAAAAAGGGAAACTGCCCGGGGGAAAACTATAAAAAAAATTTTTTTTTTGCGTCGAAAGCAGAAAACTTTTTTACGCCAAAATCGTAAAAAAAGGATTTAAAACAAACCAAAAAAAAAAGGGATTCTGACGCCGAAATCCGTAAAAATGTAATTTTTTGGGGCGTAAAAAGCAGATCATTTTATTAGCCCCAAATCTGAAAGTACTTTTTTTAGCACCAAAAATTTTGTAAAAACATTTTTAGCGATAGAAGGGGAGAAAAAAATTTTTTGGCCAATAAAGTTTAAAAAAACGATTTAGTGCCAAAAATCTGTAAAAAAAAAATTTTTTTTTATCCCCAAAAGCAAATAACCTTTTTACGGAAATTTTAAAAAAAAAACAAAAAAAAAAAATATGAATTTCGCAAAAAAAGTTTTCGACCAAAGCATGACATTTTTACGAATTTCAGACAAAGGGCACATCAGACACTTTTATGCAATTTGATAAGGATTAACCTTTTTTTACACCCACTAAGGTGTAACTTGGGTCTCCTGGGAGGGTTTCATTGAAAAATCGCGGCAAAAACACCGCAAAACCCCAAAAAAAACCCCCAAAAAGTCCGGCCTTTCCCTAGACTCCTTAGTAAATTTTTTGCCCCCTCTGGGGTTTTTTAAACTTTTCAAATACACCATAAAAAAACCCAGCAAAAAAAGCAGCTCAGGGGAGACGCAGGGGTTTTACATTAGATCCAGGGGAGGATTACAGTGTTTTTTCCGGGTTTTTTGAAAACGAAAAACCGAAAAAACTGAATTTTTTTCTGGCAGGTAACAAGCCTAAAAACCAAGTGGGGGAGGGGGTCCTCATTCCTCCCCCAATTATTCCTTTAAACTTCATGTGGGCCGGGCCTAGGCAAGTGATATATGTTGTTTCTTGGTGGTGGTTAGAGTCATGGCTTTAGACCTGGTCAACTTTACTGTTTGCCCAGGGGGCCCAAAATACTGTTAGGGCAGGTTCACATGGTTGATTGGGACACCCTTTTTGGAGCGTTTCCTCGCCCAAAACAGCGTCAAAAAGCCTCCAAAACCTCCCAGTTCATTCTCATTGATTCCTATGTAAAACAGCGTTGTAGTTCACACGGTGAGGTATTTACGCACGTTTTAGGTGCTGAAAAAGAAATGTGTCAATACTTGAAGTGTTTTTAACGCTGAAAATCCTCCTAGGAATCGATGGAGAGCTTCAAAACTTTATTTAAAACCTCGGTGCCGTTTTTGCTCTGGCTATTAATTTGTATGGGTGTTTCAGAAAGAAAACAGTGGAAACTTTCATCGAAAACCTGATCAAATCCTCATCAAAGGTGCTGCATTGTGATGCTTTTCAGACTAGGTTTTGACGCTGAAAATTCAGCGTGTAAATCCACTGTGTGAACACACCCTTAGAGGGCTCTGCTCCTGGTTTAGGACCTGCATTACCCATGTGTTAACAATCCTAGAGCATTTTTTCTTAGAGCTCAGTTGCCATTCCCCTGTTATTCCTCCTGAAAATATACAAATAAATTGAGGTCTGGGTGTTACTACTGCCGTTCTTCCTTGTAAAATGCACACGGTTTCCTGGTCTTATAGAAACAAACAACTTCCATTTAGGTCCAATTCCTGGAGCAGTGGTTTTCTGAGATTTTCTGAAACCCACCTAGTGGCCAATGAAAAAGAAAGTAACAGTGTTCCCCACTGGTCTCCCAGCACAGAGATCCACTCTTCCCCTCTAGTCTCCCAGCACAGAGCTCCGCTCTTCCCCGCTAGTCTCCCAGCACAGAGCTCCGCTCTTCCCCGCTAGTCTCCCAGCACAGAGCTCCGCTCTTCCCCGCTAGTCTCCCAGCACAGAGCTCCGCTCTTCCCCTCTAGTATCCCAGCACAGAGCTCCGCTCTTCCCCTCTAGTATCCCAGCACAGAGCTACGGTGTTCCACAGAGGTCTCCCAGCACAGAGCTCCGGTGTTCCCCACTAGTCTCCCAGCACAGAGCTCCGGTGTTCCCCCCTTGTCTCCCAGCACAGAGCTCCGGTGTTCCCCCCTAGTCTCCCAGCACAGAGCTCCGCTCTTCCCCACTTGTCTCCCAGCACAGAGCTCCGCTCTTCCCCACTGGTCTCCCAGCACAGAGCTCCGGTGTTCCCCACTAGTCTCCCAGCACAGAGCTCCGGTGTTCCCCGCTGGTCTCCCAGCACAGAGCTCCGGTGTTCCCCCCTAGTCTCCCAGCACAGAGCTCCGGTGTTCCCCACTAGTCTCCCAGCACAGAGCTCCGGTGTTCCCCACTAGTCTGCCAGCACAGAGCTCTGGTGTTCCCCACTAGTCTCCCAGCACAGAGCTCCGGTGTTCCCCACTGGTCTCCCAGCACAGAGCTCCGGTGTTCCCCACTGGTCTCCCAGCACAGAGCTCCGGTGTTCCCCACTAGTCTCCCAGCACAGAGCTCCGCTGTTCCCCACTGGTCTCCCAGCACAGAGCTCCGCTCTTCCCCACTGGTCTCTCCAGCACAAGCTCCGGTCTAGTCCCCACCCTGGTCTCCCAGCACAGAGCTCCGGTGTTCCCCACTGGTCTCCCAGCACAGAGCTCCGGTGTTCCCCGACAGTCGCCCAGCACAGAGCTCCGGTGTTCCCCGCTAGTCTCCCAGCACAGAGCTCCGGTGTTCCCCGCTAGTCTCCCAGCACAGAGCTCCGGTGTTCCCCGCTAGTCTCCCAGCACAGAGCTCCGGTGTTCCCCACTAGCCCTCCCAGCACAGAGCTCCGGTGTTCCCCGCTAGTCTCCCAGCACAGAGCTCCGCTCTTCCCCGCTAGTCTACCAGCACAGAGCTCCGGTGTTCCCCGCTAGTCTACCAGCACAGAGCTCCGGTGTTCCCCACTGGTCTCCCAGCACAGAGCTCCGGTGTTCCCCACTAGTCTCCCAGCACAGAGCTCCGCTCTTCCCCGCTAGTCTCCCAGCACAGAGCTCCGCTCTTCCCCACAAAGTCTCCCAGCACAGAGCTCCGGTGTTCCCCGCTAGTCTCCCAGCACAGAGCTCCGGTGTTCCCCACTAGTCTCCCAGCACAGAGCTCCGGTGTTCCCCACTAGTCTCCCAGCACAGAGCTCCGCTCTTCCCCGCTAGCCCTCCCAGCACAGGGGCTCCGTCTTCCCCGCTAGTCTCCCAGCACAGAGCTCCGGTGTTCCCCACTCGTCTCCCAGCACAGAGCTCCGCTCTTCCCCACTGGTCTCCCAGCACAGAGCTCCGGTGTTCCCCATGGTCCTCCCACACAGAGCTCCGGTGTTCACCGCTGGTCTCCCAGCACAGAGCTCCGGTGTTCACCGCTAGTCTCCCAGCACAGAGCTCCGGTGTTCCCCGCTGGTCTCCCAGCACAGAGCTCCGGTGTTCCCCGCTAGTCTCCCAGCACAGAGCTCCGGTGTTCCCCCTGGTCCTCCCCAGCACAGAGCTCCGGTGTTCCCCGCTAGTCTCCCAGCACAGAGCTCCGGTGTTCCCCGCTAGTCTCCCAGCACAGAGCTCCGCTCTTCCCCGCTAGTCTACCAGCACAGAGCTCCGGTGTTCCCCACTGGTCTCCCAGCACAGAGCTCCGGTGTTCACCGCTGGTCTCCCAGCACAGAGCTCCGGTGTTCCCCGCTGGTCTCCCAGCACAGAGCTCCGGTGTTCCCCGCTGGTCTCCCAGCACAGAGCTCCGGTGTTCCCCGCTGGTCTCCCAGCACAGTGCTCCGGTGTTCCCCACTAGTCTCCCAGCACAGAGCTCCGTGTTCCCCACTGGTCTCCCAGCACAGAGCTCCGCTGTTCCCCACTGGTCTCCAGCACAGTGCTCCGGTGTTCCCCCAGTCTCCCAGCACAGAGCTCCGGTGTTCCCCACTAGTCTCCCAGCACAGAGCTCCGGTGTTCCCCACTAGTCTCCCAGCACAGAGCTCCGGTGTTCCCCGCTTGTCTCCCAGCACAGAGCTCCGGTGTTCCCCGCTTGTCTCCCAGCACAGAGCTCCGGTGTTCCCCACTAGTCTCCCAGCACAGAGCTCCGGTGTTCCCCACTAGTTTCCCAGCACAGAGATCCGCTCTTCCCCACTAGTCTCCCAGCACAGAGCTCCGGTGTTCCCCACTAGTCTCCCAGCACAGAGCTCCGGTGTTCCCCACTGGTCTCCCAGCACAGAGCTCCGGTGTTCCCCGCTAGTCTCCCAGCACAGAGCTCCGGTGTTCCCCGCTAGTCTACCAGCACAGAGCTCCGGTGTTCCCCACTAGTCTCCCAGCACAGAGCCCCGGGTGTTCCCCACTGGTCTCCCAGCGCAGAGCTCCGGTTTCCCCGCTAGTCTCCCAGCACAGAGCTCCGGTGTTCCCGCTGGTCTCCCAGCACAGAGCTCCGGTTCCCCGCTAGTCTCCCAGCACAGAGCTCCGGTGTTCCCCCGCTATTCTCCCAGCACAGAGCTCCGGTCTTCCCCGCTGGTCTCCCAGCACAGAGCTCCGGTGTTCCCCACTGGTCTCCCAGCACAGAGCTCCGGTGTTCCCCTCTGGGCTCCCAGCACAGAGCTCCGGGGTTCCCCGCTGGTCTCCCGGCACAGAGCTCCGGTGTTCCCCACTGGGCTCCCAGCACAGAGCTCCGGTGTTCCCCACTAGTCTCCCAGCACAGAGCTCCGGTCTTCCCCACTGGTCTCCCAGCACAGAGCTCCGGTGTTCCCCACTAGTCTCCCAGCACAGAGCTCCGGTGTTCCCCACTCGTCTCCCAGCACAGAGCTCCGGTGTTCCCCACTAGTCTCCCAGCACAGAGCTCCGGTGTTCCCCTCTTGTCTCCCATCACAGTGCTCCGGTGTTCCCCTCTTGTCTCCCAGCACAGAGCTCCGGTGTTCCCCACTGGTCTCCCAGCACAGAGCTCCGGTGTTCCCCACTGGTCTCCCAGCACAGAGCTCCGGTGTTCCCCGCTGGTCTCCCAGAAACAGAGCTCCGGTGTTCCCCGCTAGTCTCCCAGCACAGAGCTCCGGGTGTTCCCCGCTCGTCTCCCAGCACAGAGCTCCGGTGTTCCCCGCTAGTCTCCCAGCACAGAGCTCCGGTGTTCCCCACTGGTCTCCCAGCACAGAGCTCCGGTGTTCCCCACTGGTCTCCCCAGCACAGAGCTCCGGTGTTCCCCACTGGTCTCCCAGCACAGAGCTCCGGTGTTCCCCACTAGTCTCCCAGCAGTGACTTCACGTAAATGGCTTTGTGAGCCAATCACTGGTATTATCAGTCGCATGTAAGTGGTGATCACTCAGGCCATTGATGGGGCTCATGAGACCTATATATGAGGTTACTGTTGAAGGATCAACGGGGACAGCAGGGATGTGAAGCGGAGGATGGTACACGGCTATAAGCTGGTTAATGAGTCATTCTGTCTGTCCCACAATTTCATCCACCGCAGCCCAGCTTTAAAGGGGTTGTCTCACTACATCGATTCATCTTCCCTCAGTCCTGTTTTCCCAGTTTCATTTTTGAATTCAGGGGCGTGTTTACTGGCTTTACTGGCTACTACTGTCCTGCAGTGAGGACAGCAGATCTGTAGCTATAGCAACCAGCGCTGGCAGCCTATAAGGAGAGATCTAACAGGTCTATAGCTATAGCGACCTGAGGAGCCGCCGCAGCCCAGACCAGCCGGGCTATCTCGGAAGAGGTAGGACACTGTTACTGGACACATATTGCAAAGCGACTTGTTTTTGCAAGATCTTTAACATAAAAAGCAGCAATCCTTGTAGTGAGACAACCCCTTTAAAACCGGTCCTATAAGATGAGACCCTGTAGCTCATCTTGATCTTCTTGGTTTATGAACAGAATGCCGGGAGGACCTGGTGACTCTTTTAGGAAAACATTGCTTTCCCTGCAGACTCTTATGTCCCAAGCGCCCCACAAAGGCATAATCTGTGGTCAGTGTTTACGGAAGCCTAAAAATACGAAGCCACCTTTTTATAGTTTTATACAAGCTTAGGTTTTATTTTGGGTATTATTCTTGTCTGGATTTTTTTCCTAATTACAAGGCAGGTCTTTACCACCTTCTGGAGCCACAACTGTATTTTAATGCAATTGGAAATGGAGTAAAAAAAATAAAAAAATATATATATTTCAGATGTTTTTAAATTTATTTTTTATATGATTTACTTAGCTTTTCAATTGGTACCATGATTCACTTCGCTCTACTTATTGGATGTAGCGTCACATCTGACTCTGAGCCTTGCAATATGAATGATATTAATGCTAACCTGATATTCATCTGCAGACGGCCGGATCACAGTGTTTGCCTCTAATCAGTGCAAAGTTGAATGCTGCTAGCCAGGTGAGAGGTTCTAGGCCAGACCGGTACAACAGTGCAGGATAGGGGAGCCGAATCTTGAATGTCCCCCGGACTACCCCAAACTGTTGGACACCACTGCCCATTTTGGTGGTGCGGTTTACATAAGCCTCTCCTTTTCGTTGGCTGTCGGAAATGCTTTGGTGCCCATTGGCCATATGTTGTATAAGGGTAGGTTCACACAGCATATTTGCAGGGTGTATTTCAGCACGCAGTTGCACTGCAATGCGCTCAAATTACGCTCTGCAAGTGCGATCATTTATAGCTTTGACTGAGCGCTATGATTACATGGCGTCTTCAACCGACGCGTATTACACGCCAGGAAAAAGGTAACATGTCCCTTCTTCCCAGCGCGGGGAAAGTGAATGCCAGTGGAAGCATTTCAGAAGCACGCGCTGGCCAATGTGTACTTCTGAAGCTCAGGCGTATAGCGGTGCGAAAGAGAACGCATTGAAATACGCCTCCACTGCGCCGTGGGAACATTCCCTAAGCCTTCTCTAGGCATTGCTCAAAAGGGGTAATGTTCCTCAGTAGGCAGAGACACCATGTAGCTGTGTGGAAACTAATACACCATTAGTTACTCCACAGAAATGTACACATCTTCAAAGAGCTTATGGGAAATACACTAAGGGCGACATGCCCCAACACGCCAACGCCAGTTTTTTTTGGCCTATTTTGCGCCAAAACCACTTTTGACGCCATATTCTTGTTGTAAATGAACGGTCATGCACCAAAACTAGGCGCGTTATACGCCGGGCACGACACTTTGTAATGCGCCTAAATATGGTGCGCTGTGCGCCCCCGTTGCGCAATGCGCCTATTGAGGCGCATTACATATGTTATGTGCCTCTGTCAGGAAATGCGCCTCGATAGGCGCATTACATATACTCCCAACGATACGCTATGCGCCGCGAGTTGCGCAATGTGCCTTTTTTTGGCACGATTTGCCTTTTTAGGCGCATTAAGTTTACTATGCAAGGCATACCTGACACCAGATTTTTGAAAGGATCTGACTTTCTGGCACACTTTACACTGATTTAATGCGCCTAAAACTGCCTTGGAAACGCCACTTTTCCGACATGTCGCCCTAAGGCAGGGTTCACACGGCTTATTCACGGCGTAATTGTGGGACGTATCTCGCCCGCAATTACGCCGTGTGCTCCGGGGTGGGGGGGGGGGCGGAGGGCGGCAGCCCGCCGGCCCCATATACATTCATTAATCACGGCGCGTATACGCCGTGAATAATTGACATGTCACTTCTCTCCCTGCTCACCGTATTGTCCGAGCGGGGAGAGAAGACGTAATCCATAGTTCTCTATAAGAAATGTGGATTACCGTAATGACTGGGAGGTATTTCAGCCCGTAATTGAGAGCAGTATACCGCAAAATACAGGCTGAAATACCTCCCAGTCATTGCCGTGTGAACATAGCCGAAGTCTCTGCAGGGCTACAAATCTGCTGAACCATGGGGGTAGTGTGTGGTCTGACCCTTAACCTGCAAGTAAACAGACCAAGGTGGCGTTCACACACTACATTCTCAGTACTCACTGCTGTATGGTTACATGCAGGTTTTAGTTCTTTGTTTTTTTTTTTTCTCATTAAAAGTGTGACGGGGTCCTGCAATTTAAACAACCAGCAGAAAATTCCCAAAAATGCAATGGGCGAAGAGTTATCCAAACGATTCTGGGATTTATCAATTTACAAGGCATCTTTCTGTTCCTTCTGGCACCACATGGATAACCTCTAATAATTCAATATTTTGCATCAAAAATGAAGCATCTTTAATACATCTGGCTGATTGACGATTGCACTTGCTGATGAGATGTATTTCTACCAGTCGGGTACTGTCAGCAATGATCGGACACTGTCAGAATTTCTGTAGACCTTTTCAAGAATAATTACAGAGGAATGGCACAATGCAAAGTTTCACAAAATAATGCTTTCGATTTTTTATTTCATGGGGAATACTAATCACTACTATAACAGACATGTAGGGAAGTTGTCATAAATTTAGGTCTTTTTGGGGTTAGATTTTTTCCATTTATAATCCTTTAAAGAAGTCAAGAAACTGTCATAAAAGAGTACATTTGGGTCAGCTATTCCATTTTGAAGAATAAATGTTTAGGTGCACACTGGTGTGTCAGTCAAAATCTATGCAAACACAACACAATATCAGTGGAATTGTGGAGGTCTGAACAAACACCAACAGAGGAAGCATTTAGCGTAGGTTCCCACCTGAATTGGGGTCACCTTGCCACGTAGGTGAGCATTTACAGTTTTGATCAAAAGTGTACACTAAGAACCTCAACATTTTTTCATATATTCCATAGTAGCAGAAATGCTGTTCCAAAAAATTCTTATTTCCCATTTGACCGTTTTTAGTGCCTATAAAGGGCTGCTGATATTGTATTGTGTTTTAAAGGGTTTTTGCCACGAAGTAAAATTGACGTGAGAAGCTTGCAAATGAAATAACAAACATTTTCACCATTCATTGTTATTAAAAATTCTGCACCGTTTTTGTTCTAGATGCTTCTTTAGTGATCCATTGTTTACAGCTCGTCTCCAGGGGATACGACCAGGGCTGAGAGCTCGTCACTCCTGGTCGCACATGCTCAGACATCACTTATCTTCTCAGGCACCTACTGAATGTTCAAACCCAAGCTGCTGTCATTCTACTCCCGTCCTCTGTCCTCCTTAGTAATTAGTCAAACAGTGCAAATAAATAAAAAAGAAACCTCAATCAGGTCTGTGTATTGATTAAGAGAAAAAAAATCCACAGGTTTGGTTCCTGCAGGGGTTTGAACCTAGGATCCTTGTGCTGTGAGGTAAAAGCTTTACCTCTGAACTACTCACAATGCTTTACATAAACAGACCTTTCTTTGACTACAGAGAGGAAAGGCCTGGTGATGTCATCCTGCTTAGTCACATGTTATGCAATACAAACAAATCACACACGCCTCCTTCTGAGCACACAGAGATGAAGAGCTGGAGGTATGAAATGAGATCGTAGCAAAACCCCTTTAAGTACGAGCTGGCATAGGGGCCCTGGGTCAAGTAAAGCAATGAGTTAGCTGTCTGATAACGGCCCCTGCTCAGGTCAGGACGTCAGGTCACAGCTGTTTAACCTATTACATGCTGTGGTCACATTTGACTGTGGCATCTAAGTGGTATCAGAATGAGGGGTTTCTTATGTCACCTTATTAGCCCCCCTTGCAATGTGTTAACAGAGACATGATGGGTAAGCCTAATAGCCGGGGGCCCAATGAAGGCTCACAGATCTGCCTTCAATGTACGTCTGTAAGGCCTTCTCAAAGGTAGTGCCTAATAGGAAGGCTGCCTGTTTCACACCGGCAGGTATAATAGATTGCACTTTATAACTAATACAGTGTATTATATGAGCAATTAAATGATTGCATGCTAAAGTCCCTTAATGGTACTAAAAAAAACAGTAAAAAAAAAAATAAAAAAATTATTAGACATTATAGAAAAAAAATAAAACAATCAGTATTCATGGAAAAAAGAAACTAAAAAACTTTATATAATAGGCATCCTGGACAACCCAAGATATAGAACACTGTACTAATACACTGTATTAGTTATAAAGTGCAGTCTATTATGCCTGCCCTGCAATTATGGTAATTAATAGCTCTCAGAGAGAACTATTAATTACGCTTCCTCTCCCCGCTCGTACAATACGATCGCATTGTACGCACGGGGAGATAAGCGACATGTCAATTATTCGCGCCGATTACGCGCTGCTAGTAATGCATGTCAATGGGGCTTCGGTAGTATGCGCCGACCAGCGCGACTCCCAACTCACCTGGCGTACAGTACGCACCGCGATACACCGTGTGTAGCATCGTGTTGTACTTGAGGGTACATTGTTTCGGGAGTATTTCTTTAAGTGTGCTGCGTGTGTGGCATATTTCTAGTGTGTGTGGAGTTGTGGACGTGTAGTGTGGGTCTGTGTGCGCGCGTGTGTGTGCGCGTGTGTGTGTGTGTGTGGTGTGTGTGGTGTGTGTGGGGGTGTGGGGGTGGTGGGTGTGTGGTGTAACATGCATGTAGCCCAAAATTAACTAAGTAAAGCAATGACACCTTTGTTATGTAACTATGGTAGCAAAGTACAATAAACTGAGGGGGTTAAACTGTGTAGGGCCCCTTTAATACAATACTTGCCTTCTAAACCTGCAGCCCCACAGGATATTGATGTCTTGTTTCAAAGACGTTGTGTAAGTAATGACTCGGCGAACGAGCCTACATAGGAATTATTTATAGTCGAGGCTACAAAGGCAGAGCTGGGCACCACCGCTGAGCTGCTTGCCAAGCATGGATAGAGAGCGCAACCTCGGGGGCACTGCTTCATTAACAAAGTTCTCACAGTTAAATTGGTAAAATAGCAGAACCTCTAGAAGTCTACAGAATGAACCATTTTAGTGCTATTTGGTAGCCGGTGTGTGTGCCTCCACTTTTAGGATCCCTGGATTTAAGGGGTGCTCCCATCTTGGACATTTATGGCATATTGATAGGATATGCCATAAATTTCCAATAGATGAGGGTAGCACTTCTGAGACTCCCAAAAGTCTCCCTGCAGAATGTAGAGGTGGCTGCGCATGCGCGGTTCTCTCCATTGATTTCAATAAGTACTGCTCAACTGTGCTTGGAATTCGCTTGGAATGGAGAGGGAGTACTGCGCGTGCATGGCCACCTCTATGTTGTACATGGAGACTTTCGAGCTTGTTCTCAACATAAGTGTAGGGACCTGCACCTATGGGACATTTATGGCATGCCTCAGAAGTATATAGATTAAAGGGGTTGTCTCGCTACAAGGATTGCTTTTTATATTAAAGATCTTGCAAAAACCAGTCACTTTGCAATATGTGTCCATTAACAGTGTCCTACCTATTCTGAGATATCCCCTCTTGTATGGGGTGCATAAGCTCCTCAGGTTGCTATACCTACAGACCTGTTTGATCTATCCTGATAGGCTTCCAGTGCTGGTCGCTATAGCTACAGACCTGGTGTTCTCAGCAGCTCGTCACCGCAGGCCAACAGCAGCCAGTAAACACTGGATTCACAAATGAAACCGAGACAACAGGACTGAGGTAAGATGAATCGATGTAGTGAGACAACCCCTTTAAGGCATAACTTCCGACACATACCTCCAAAGGAGGGGAAAGCGGTGTGACCAGAGCAGTTTTCTAGATACAGGCAGTCCCCGACTTACATCTGTCCACTAGTTACAAACATAGACTTTTGGGGAATGCTGACACTTGTAGTTCCATGCTCTGTAGCAGATAATAGCTGTGGAATGACAAGTTCCAGCATGCCACAGCAGCACATGAGGTGAAATCTTCTTAACAGGGGCATAGACAGGAAAACAAATGTAAAAACCCTTCCCTGCACGATCCAAAACTAAGAACAAACCTTTTTGTGCTGGAGTTACATTTAATAAATGTACCTGTTTAGACTTAAATACAAATTCAACTTAAGAACAAGCCTACAGTCCCTATCCCGTTTGTAATTTGGGGACTCCCTGTATATATTATGTTGTAAACTAGTGTTCTTAAGCATAGTTAAAAATGGCATCAAATTGGAACACAGAATTCACTAGGCCCCACTCACATCGCTTTCTGGTCTCCGTCAGTGGTATCTGTCAGATTACCTTGATCAGGTTACCCTGACATAACTGCGGCAGCGCTGTGAGAAGCCCATTTATTTATTATAATTATATAGTGCTGGGCTCACAGTCTAAATTCCAGAGTAACCTATTGGAAGTGTGGATGGGGGGGAGCAGAGGACCCAGAGGAAACCCACACAAACACGCAGAGAACATACAACCTCCTTGTAGACGTTGTCCCTGGTGGGATTTGAATCAAAGGCTATGTCCACACGGCGTAATTGCAGTGCTTACAGTACGCCCCGCAATTACGCCGGGTTTTTGGGAGTCATGCTGACCCGCCCATACTCCCGAGACGCGGGGGGGGGGGCCGACCCCATAGACTATCATTACTCGTGACGCGTATTCGCCGCAAGTAATTGACATGTCACTTATCTCCCCGCGCGTACAATACAATCGTATTGTACAAGCGGGGAGAGGAGGCGTAATCCATAGTTCTCTATGAGAACTGTGGATTACCGTAAATTCGGCGCGCATCTCGCTCGTATTAGAGTGCAAATACAACGCGAAATACGTGCCGAAATGTGCCCGTGTGAACATACCCTAAGGCCCTGTTCACACGACGGATTTGGCCGCGGTTCCGACGCGGTTTCCACGGCCATAACCACGGCCAAATCGCGCCTAGATTATTAACATGGTTTCCTATGGGAAACCGCGTTAATTTTCCCACACTGCGCGGGTTTGGCCGCGGCTCCGGGGCCGCGGACAGACCCGCGCGTGTGAAGAACTCTCCTGTCATCTCTTGACAGGAGTGCTCTGCGCGGCGGCCGCGCGGTGCTGCCGCGGGCAGCGCCGCGGGTGTCGCCGCGGGTGGTGCGCAGCTGGGATGCGGCTAGCGCCGCGGCTTGCCCCCTGCTCTTAATTTGCATAGGGGCAAGCCCTCGGCGCAAGCCGCGCCCCAAACCACGCCCCTCCCATGGCAAGGCCACGCCCACTGCCCGCGCCGCAAACCCGCGGCCAAATACGTCGTGTGAACGGGGCCTAAGACCCCAGTGCTGCAAGGTAACAGTGCTAACCACTGTGCTTACGTAAGAATCTATAGGGGTAGTGGTCTGTGCTTCACTGTATGTGCCAGTCACTAAAGTGTGGTCTACTATGCTTTTGTGTCTGGGGTATCAAGCTTATGCATTCGGGAAACTGAGCAGATGTAGTCAATTTCAGACTATGTTTGCTCTATAGATTCCTATGGCCCCATCACTGCCCCATCGTGGATTAACTTTTTAAGGTATCCTGCCACATGCCACCAATGGAGGCCAAAATCATAGGGCCTTAAAAAGTTTTTAAACCTTTCATTTAGACCGTGATTATATGGCGTCCCATCCATAGGATATGTCATGAATGATAGGTGCGGGTCCCATTTTCATAACAACCGCCATAAGTCTCTGTGCAGAACGGAGGGAGGTCGCGCTTGCTTGGCATTCTCCATTCGTTCATTAAAGTTTGTGTAGAGCTGAGTGCACCTCGAACTCCCATAAAAGTGAATGGAGAGGATCATGCAAGCGCGACCTCCTCTCCATTCTGCACAGAGACTCTCTGGGAATTTGTCTCAAGGAGTTGGACATTTCCTGCATATCCCATCGACGTGCCATAAATGTCTGACATGGGAGCAGGATTACAATATTCTGACACGTATCACTTTCCAGCAGATTTCAGCTTTCTACTATTTTGAATGGGAAAAGGACTCATTTTCTGAAGTGGATTCTGCGTTTGCCACATGTGGATTAGCCCCATTGAATGCGGCTAGTGCTCAGGCAGATCCACAGTGTATCAAATTGCAAATCTGCTGCAGAAATCAGAGGGATTCCCTTGGGAATGTTTAACATGGAGTCACTTGTAAATCCATGGAGGATTTTTCCATTAGCAAAATCCATATTGTGAACACGGTATTAACTTAAAATTTAAAAACCCCTTTAGGATTGGGATTAAAAATCCAGCAGCAAAGGGAATTCAATCCTTCCCTTCTAATCTCAAGAAATCTATAAGGAAGAAGCCAGACTGCCATAAACAGCACTTATAGGGTATGTTCACATGATGTTTTGGAACCGTTTTTTGATCCGTTTTTCACTAGAAGAAAAACGCATTGAAAACTGCATCCCAAGAACGTATCCAAAACGCAGCGCAGCTGTTACTTTTTTGGATGCGTTTTGCATGCGTTTTTGATCCTTTTTCAATATATATATATATATATTATATATATATATATATTATATATATATATATTATATATATATATATATATATAAAAATATATATTATATATATATATATATACAGGTTGAGTTTGAAAAGGTAGAATCTTGTAATATACTTTACCCTTGCATATGTATGTAGGGGTATGTAATACACTAAATCGACCCCTAGAGGTCTCATTTGATCTAGAAGAACTGTTTGAACTTTAGTAACCTTATGACCTACATTAGGAAGCCCACTAGGGGGGGCGCACAGCATTTTACATGCGTTTCCTAAGATGCCTAATAGAGGGCGCTATAACTGCAAGCATTTTACTTGTGATTCCTAGGATGCCTAATAGAGGGCGCTACAACTGAAAGCATTTTACATGTGTTTAATTTTATAATTCACATTTTATATAGAATGATATAAAAGCATTTTTTTTCGTATAGAATGGGTGTTTATAGAAGTTTTTAATAGTAAATGTATTAATGTTTTAGATAAATAGTTTATTATAGAATGATGAGTGGTTCCAGCATTATACTAAAACCACTCAACATTCTATAATAAACTATTTATCTAAAACATGAATACATTTATATAATTCAATACATATAAAAAGTGATTTATAAGATTAAACACATTTAAAATACTGGACGTGCCCTCTATTGGGCTTCATCTGAAACACATGTAAAATGCTGGAAGCGCCCTCTATTGGGTCATTAGGTTCCTAAAGTTCAAACAGTTGTTCTAGATCAAATGAGACCTTTAGTGGCCGATTTAGTGTATTACACTTCAAATTTTAATCCAATGCGTTTTTCGGATGCGCTTTTCGTATCAAAAGCGCATCCAAAACGTACCCAAAAGTTTGTTGCGCTTTTGGATCCGTTTTTCGGGCTCCAAAAGCGCACCCCATTGTTTCCTATGGGGATTTCACTTGCGTAAAAAAGCAAGCAGTATCGACATGTCAATTCTTAAAACTGATCCGAAAAACGCAATGAAAAGACGCAAGTAAACAGCAGCAGTGATCACTCATCTGAACGGAGATGAGTGTTTTACATTGAAACCAATGTAAATCACACTGCACATTCTTAGATACGTTTTTTGGATCTGTTTTGGGTCCGAAAAAAGGATCAAAAAACGGATCTGAAAAACGTTGTGTGAAAATACCCATACCCTGCCAGAGGCGTAACCTAAAGCTCCTGGGCCCTGATGCAGAAAAGTGAAATGGGGCCCCCGGCTAGAATTCGTACCATACAATTGTCTTATGTGACAGGATTATGGGCCCCCTCGGGATGCGGGACTCTGTAACAGCTGCTACCTTGCACCCCCTATAGTACTCTGTCTGTATAGAAAGTACATCTGAATATAATGGTGAATTTCTATTAGTACAGTCTGTGATAATTTTTTCCGTGCCCCTGATTTTTTGGGTAGGTTTTTTCTTTAAAGCAGTTTCTGTAATGAAATCTATGATTTGTAATAAGCACTTTCTGAGTGTAGAGTGTACGCGTGGGCTAAAGGGGTTGTCTGAACTTTAGACATTTCCCTAAGGCCGTAAAAATCAGAAAGTAATAAGATAGTTCTGTATAAAATTACCTTTTAAATTCTCTCCCTGTTCTGTACTGTTTTTCCTACTGGGAGAAAGAGAATTTTACTGATCGTATATTCACGGGTTTCTCTGCTTTGAACAGCCCCAAAGGTTTTGGGTCAATAGTTTGATCGTAAAATGTCTTCCTGCCCCAGAAGTTACTTGTAATTTGTGGGGCTCTATTTCCTCATACATGGTGCATATTTAAGGGATACTTCACTGTAGTGAAATGGTAACATCAGGGTGTTTATCACCTTATGATACAATAATCAAGCTATTTAGGTAGAACAGACACTGACAAGCAAAAGGGTAACAATGTTCTGAGCTTGTGACTTTTAGGCTCCACATCTCACCATCCACTACAGCTTTGAGGCTACTATCATTTAATAGAAAATCATCTTCGCTCTCTTCTATGGAAATTTTACCTGCAAGTATTTAGCATCTGCTTAGTTCTGCAGATTCTTTCCTGTAACTGCATTGTTACTGTTTTACTCCTAAAAATCCAAATTTTTGTAGTATTTTGTAAAGCCACCTTTGGCTTTCATCACTGCCTGTATTCTTCTGGGCTCACGATTAGATTTAAGCATGTCTTGACCAAACAAAATCTGATCCCAGGTCTCTTCTACACATTCCCAGTGTTGGTGCAGACTGGTCAACTCACTTGGGTACAAATACAGCTTTTTCTTCAACTCTGCCCACATGTGTTGGATTGGGTTGAGGTCTGGGGACTGTGGGGAACAATGCAGCAACTCTACTTCATTATCATTGAATAATTTCTTCGCCAAACTCGAAACTCGGGTCGTTGTTCTGCTGAAACATTATATAGTTTTTTTCATACCCTTAGTACTCTAATGTACAAAGTAACTCACCTTGTAGGATATTCACATATAGCTCAGCATTGAGACCAACATCAATCCTGGTCAAGTTTTCACCATCTTTGGCTATGAAATAACCCCATATAATCAGACTTCCTCCACCGAACCTGACAATTCCTTCAATTTCTTGATCAATAATCTTCCTTTTCCCTTGATTCTTCCAGACCAATTTTCCCCCATCAGAGCCCGGTCTATAGACTTTCATCTCTTTGCTCCAAATCACCCGTTTCCACTCTTCCATTTTTCGTACTTTTCTGCAAATTCTTTGCCAACGGTTCTTATTATGAGATTGGAGTCGAGGCTTCTTCCCCTTTTTTCGGGCCATCATCCCAGACCTGTGTAATGCGTGTTGCCTGGTGCTTGCATGGACGTCTCTGATCTCACTTTTACGAAGCCTTCGAGCCGCCTCCACTGCCGTGTCTATTGCTTTAGAACTGATCGACCTTGTGATGAGGCGACTTGTTGACTCTGATATTTTGCCTGGACGTCACCTCTTGGCTTTTGAATGGAGGAACAGACTTCATTTCATATTCTTCCAGCTGTCAGGGCCTCACATGATGCAGTTCGGCAGTTTTCTTGGCCCAAAAGCACTATCGATGAGCTGGGTGATGCTGTTTCTATTTTCCTGGGAAATCTTTATGGCTGGCTGAACCAGTGACCTTTCACTTGGGAATCAGCCTAATAACACATTGAGCTATTAGGGAATGTGAGAGTAGGATGTAATTTATAGTAACAAGAAGAAAAAGATTGTCCCACCACCAGGAGCAAAACAGTAACAATGCATTCACATGACAAGAATCTGCATAACTAAGCAAATGCTAAATAGTCGCAGGTCAAACTTATGTATGAGATAGCCAAGATGATTTCTATAAATTGATGTTAGCCTCACATTGAAAGCTGTAGTGGATGGTGAGATAAAGGGCCTGAAAGTCAAAAGTTCAAAACATTGTTACCCTTTTGCTTGTCGGTGTAAAATATTTTTATTGGATACGACTTTAAAACATAAAAACGTAAAAATAAATAAATATGCAAAACGCTGCAGTAAGTGGGGAAAAAACAGTTTTCAACAAAAATGTCAAAAAAGCTGTAGTGGATGGTGAGATATGGAGCCTGAAAGTCACAAGTTCAAAACATTGTTAGTGTAAAATATATTTATTGGATATGACTTTAGAACACAAAAACATTGTAAATCTGCAAAACACTGCAGGAACATTTGTGGAGTCTATGAATTTGTTCTGAGAAATAGTATTGCCTCCACCAGATCCTGCATACATGACCTCACATCTGATCTCATTATTTCCAGGCTAGAGAACGGCCTCTCTACACTAACTTGGGTGGGGGGCAAAGCGGTGACCACAGGGGCAACATCTCTAACAATGTCAGGTTATAGAGGAATTGCCTCAGCCACAGTCAGCTCTGATGAATGGTTGATCTTCTACTTCTTTGAAAGCAGGTGAAAAATTTTGCTGAAATCTGTTTGCTATGGGAGCAGAATGTTTTCCCCTGGGGCAGCGCTTTGCCTGCTCCATGTCATCCAAATACTTTTCAAACTTAACTCCTCATGTGATAAGGCTGAAGATATGGGAGCAGTAGCATTGACCGGACCCAATTCCTCTTGCTCTTGGCACTGCATTGAACTAACGGGACCAACTTATTATATATTTTGGAAGTCTTTTCATTTTATAACGACCCCGACTCCAAAGCTCCGGCGTCAACAGAGCATTTCTCACTATGAACTTTTATAATAAGGTATATGAAAATGGACTTGGTAAAGCAGAAAACATTCCGTCTGATTACAGGTATCTGGCATTTATGGAAAATGTCCGAATTTTGGACAGTAAAACACACAGAGGATAGCCAGCCCACCCTGCTTGCCGCACACTGCCTATGCAAGAATTCCATTCCAAAAAATGTCTGAAATCGGGAGGATGAATAGCGTACAATGCAGTGAATGTCAGGGCAGATAAAATATAGATCTTTCTTGAGATATTCCATTTAAATGTCAATGCATTTAGATACAATGAGTCACGCACACGCGTTTCGATCGGGGAGCATGCTTAGTCACAGTGTCTGATTAAGGGCTCTTACACTCTCTTCTTCCGTCGGGATTTTGGGCAGCCTTTGGATAGGGTATCTCCTCCTTACATGTTTACAGCCTGACAGATGCAGGTCCCACCTATCTCCAGAATAGGGTTCCGTTCAGTCTATAGTTTCCCCCCATTAGTGGCGGCTGAAGACAGCAATAGACTTTATTTCCCTGTTTACGCAGGAGATTTGGAATTCTGTATCTGAAAACTAAGAATCCGACCTCTATGAAGATCTATTAGGAAATGAATTAGTACCTAGTAGAAAGTACATGTACTTCAGGCTCTTTGTCATTTGCTGTTCTTGTCGCTCTTTATTTCCTGAATATGCTTTTGGCTGTTCTGTTTAAGTTCCAATTAAAGTAGCCTCTTGCCTATAATGGGTCATAGTTGTGGGTTTTATTGGCAAGTAAAATTGGTTTAGTTTCCCATTAAAGGAGTTGTCTCACTACAAGGATTGCTTTTTATGTCAAAGAGCTTGCAAAAACAAGTCACTTTGCAATATGTGTCCATTAACAGTGTCCTACCTATTCCTAGATATCCCCTCTTATATGAGCTGCATCAGCTCCACAGGTCGCTATAGCTACAGACCTGCTTGATCCCTCATGGTAGGCTGTCAGCATTGGTTGCTATTAGAGATGGGCGAATTTCTCAAATTCGGTTCGCTCACTTCGCCGAATTTCCCGACAAAAATAACTTCGTTCCGAATTACTTCGGGACGAATCACGTTAAAAAGCAGCTATTTCCAGGCTGCACAGAGCCTGTAGGGTGCTGTCGAACGTTGTGCCATGCTTAAATATGCAGAGGGAGCTTGGTTTGGTCTTCATGCAATGTTGTGTTTTAGTATGACACGCAGATGACTGCCGCCGCTCTTAGAATCGCTTCACTATAAAATTCCCTGGGCACTTAAGAGGGCAAAACTGACCAAAAACTGAAGGGGGAATGTAGCCTGATAAAGTCATGCCAGAGAAAGCTGGAAAAAAACAAGCTGAGAGCTCAGGTGGCAACATTAGTGACAGTGTGGAGGTGACGGCGGCAGCCACAGCAGCATGAGGTCACAGTGGCACAATACATTCTGGAGGTGGCAAAAAACAGAGTAGGCCACAGAGTGGCACAATGAAACATGTGGAGGGCACGGCAGCAGCAGCATGAGGTCAGGCAGTGGCACAATGATATTCTGGAGGTGGCATAAAATGGAGTAAACCACAGAGTGGCACAATGACAGAGAGTGGAGGTGACAGCAGCAGCCACAGCAGCAGCATGAAGTCAAAAAAGGGGAAAAATGACAGGGGTGTGGAGGTGGGTGGCAAGACCAGTCCCTGGTAAAGATGGTGGTTGGCAGATGGAGAAACTGTCAGCAGATGTGTGGCATCAGGCGGGTGGCGGCATCAGAATAGTGGCTGAGGCAGGTAGTTTGAACCCAAAACTCTTTCTCACAGTTTGGGTGAGGCGTATGGCTGATGTAGTCTGACGCCTAAGGCATTGGGTGTGGAAATCCTGGCCGATCCACGCCTGATTCATCTTGAAAAAGGTCAGTCGTTCCACATTTCCGTGGACAAGCGGGTTCTCCTTGGGGTAACGATGGCCCCCGCCGCACTGAACACCCACTCTGATGCCAAAACTACTGGCCGGGCAGGACAGCTTACCCACTGCAAACTCGGAAAGTTGCGGCCACACATCCAGTTTGGCTGCCCAGTAGTCCAGCGGATATTCTAACTGGATGGCAGAGTGCTGTCCAAGTAGGCCACCACCTGTTGGTTCAGGGTCTGCCCCAGGTCCTGCTGCTGCTGGCGACTACCTCCTCACTAGGCGGGTGAAGGAAGCTGCTCATCAGTGACTCCAGACTTAGGTTACTACTGATGGAGCTGGTACTGCTTCCTACCCCCCCCCCTTCCCCCCAGCAGCCGCGGCGTAGTACGTGAGCGCTGAGGAACCCCCCGGTCAGACCTGTCAGAGGAGGACGATGCCGCACAAAAGCAGCGGCAACTGATTACGGAGGATTTTCCTATAGTATTTGAGTTTGTCCTCCCTCTCAATAGCTGGGAAAAAGGCTCCCATTTGGACCGTAGCGAGGGTCCAATAGGGTGGAGAGCCAAAGTCATCCCTCTGCCGGATGCTGATATTGGCTGTCACTACCCAGGCAAATAAGCATGCTGCGGGCCATCTGCACAAGTGACTCCGAGGGGCTCCCTGCCTCCATCTCCACTGTTTACTGCCACGGTGCTTGGGGGTCATCTGTCTCGTCTTCCTCATCTCCATCCACCTCCTCCAGCTGCTCCTGCTCCTCCTCTCTTGTCACCTGGGTAGAAAATCCACTCATTTCACCAGACAATGCTTCTGCTCCAAGGTCCTCCTCCTCCTCCGCCTCCTCCATTTCAGTCCCCACCGGACTCCTGGGGCGCGAGATGTAGTCGCCACGTCTCCAGTCCCTTGCCCAGACAGATTTTTCAGCATCTGTTCCAGGACATGAAGCAGTGGAATGACATTATTCATCCCGTAGTCCTGGCGACTGACAAATAAGGTCGCCTCCTCGAATGGCCTTCAACAAACGGCGGGTTTCCCATGCATGAGCTGCCATGGCTGACATCAAAGTTACACAGGGGAGTACTCCTGTCTGCCTGGATCATCAAAAATCGTTAATGGCCTTTCTCTGTTCATACAGACGGTCCAACATGTGCAGGCTGGAATTCCAGCGGGTGGAAACAAACGCATATCAGAGCGTGTTGGGGGAGGCCGTTCTGCCGCTGCAACTCGAGGAGGGTGTTCCTGCTTGTAGGAATGGATAAAGTGCATGCAAAGTTTCCCGGCCATTTTCAGAATGTTCTGAAGATCGGTGGAAACTTCAGGAACCTTTTTACAACCAGATTGAACACATGCACCATGCCCGGGCGCATGGACCCTCCCTCCTCGGTGCAGCGCGGACACCATGTTCCTCCCTTTGCCCATCACCATGGTTCCGATTTGCCGTTGGCGCGGAGAAAGCCACACATCGATTTCTTGCTGCATGACGCGGAGCAGTTCCTCCCCCGTGTGAAATTCGTTCGCCGAGGCAAGCTAGGTGTAGAACTGCGTGACACCGCTGTGCCCTACACATGTGGGATGATGGGGCAGTACTTGTGGAGGCTGAGATGGGGGTGGTGGTGGAGGAGGAGGAGGCGGACATTGGCGCAGGTGCAGCAGTTTGACAACGTGGAGGAGAAAGCGGCGTCTCCTGTCCAAGTGCCTGGGCAGGAAGCACATTAACCCAGTGGGCCGTAAAGGACAAGTACTGGCCTGACCGTAGTTACAGCTCCAGACGTCCGCGCTGCCGGCACCTTGGGACAAACCTATAAGCTCAAGGACTGACCCACTTTCTGTTCTACATATTTATGAAGTGCTGGTACTGCCTTTTTGGAAAAAAAATTACGGCTTGGAACTCTCCATCTCAGCTCGGCACAAGCCATTAGTTCTCTGAGTGGTGCAGAGTCCACCATTTGGAAAGGGAGGGACGCAGTACCAACAACTTGGACAGGAGCACGGTTAGCTGCGCACCTTAGGATGGTTGGACGCATACTGTTGTCTCTTTGCAATCGCCTCGCTGAACGCTGCCCAAAGAGAGGAGAGCGAGGAGCAGGAGCATCTGGACCGGGAGATGATGTCAAAAGAAACAGCTCCCTTCTGCAGAGGTGGTGGAGCCTGACTGGCTGCAATTGGGATGCATGCCACTGGCGCTGCTGCTACTGTTGCTGTGGCGGCAGGATGGACCACCACATCTGAGCCCGTTTCTCCCAGGCCACCGGATGGTGACGCTGCATGTTGTTGACGCAGGGCCGTGGTGCCAATGTTAGCTCCCTGGCCACCGCTTCACTTTCTGCCCACAGATTCTACATATACCCATATTCGGGTCCTCCGGTGCCAGTTTTCGGATTTTACCCCCCAACGCTCCGCACTCAGTGACTACTGCCGCCGCTGCCTCGCTGAGCCTCTGTGCCGCGACTTTCTTGGACCTGCGAAGCAGGTTTTTTACCCCTGGTGGCCGCTTGGCTCCCGACCTCACACTGCTGCTATCCTGCTGACTCACGGCCACACAACCCACTTGCTGGCTGCGCTGCTGCCTGACCGTAAGCTGGGCGCCCTCTTCTCCTGATGATTATGAAGCCCTTGCCTCACCCGGCTCCCAAGTGCGGTCGGCTACATCATCATCTATTTTTGTTTCATCGTCACTGCTGTCCTCATTACCGGTCTTTGGTAGGCCGAGGCTGACCCCTCACAACATGAAACCCCCCATGCCCCCTCTCAAAATCTATACTTTGCCGCCTACTGCAAGAAGCAGAGGATATTGGCCCCATTTCTTCGCTGCCAAGTAGCTGCTGACTGCCCTCCTCAAATTGTTTATCCTCGCTATATAAATGGGGCCTAAGCCCAGACCCCATAGTAGATCTCTGGGTGAGGGAACTGGATGGGACAGAGGCGGGCTGAGGACAGGTGAGGGCCGCTGACCCGCTCCCGGGCCATGCCAACTAAGGGTTGTGTCTGACGTTCCCACCGACTCTTGGTGGGGGTTTTCAGATGTCATCTGGGAGGAAGTGGATGACCCAGTCAACCAATTAAGAACCCTGGGTTGCTAGTCAGCACACGCCGTAGATGACAGCGGCAGTTGTGGCCTCACCGAGTGACCCCGGCTGCGACGTCCCCTTGCTGTGCTGCGACCTGGGCCTGGAATGTCTGTGCCTCTGCCACTGCAGGTGAAGAACCTCCACCTCTCTGTCTGACATACTGTTAGTTCTAATAAAGGGACAGACACTGTTTGATGATGATATCTTTTATATGATAAATACACACCCTGTATTTGACTCCAAATGAACCCAGTAACAAGCTTGGGTAACCCCTTTGGGTATAAATTGCGCTCCCCAAATGGGCAGGAAAATTTGACTTTTATGTGTCGTTTAAAAAACTCTGTGTATTTTACTGAATATAATAGCACAAACAGGGTTTAATTAACCTTCGGATATGAATTATGCTACAGAATTTCTTCTGTGGCGGTGAAAAACAAAGTCTCTTTTACTGAGTACAAATGCAGAACAACGCTTAATTAACCCCCGGATTGTAAATTTTCGCAAAAGAATTGAGCATCACAAACTAGTAGCTTTGTAGCGTGTTACAATTGCGTGTTTTTTACGCTAAAAAACAAGAGAAAAAATTGTAATTAACCTTCGCTTTTGAATTATGCTACAGGAAAATTGTATTTTTTGGCGGTGAAAGACGGTTTCTTGGAGTCACCACAGCAGAAAAACAACGCTTAATTAACCCCTCGATGTAAATTGCGCAAAAGAATTGAGCAGCCAAAAAAGAAGTGGTATTTGTATTGTAAAAACGCTGTTTCTTTAAATGAATACAACAGGCACGGCTTAGATCCCCCTTGGATATTCAATGTGCTGTGAGCAATAGGAATTAAAATGTATATGCAGCTGCAGTGGACGCACACTGGACTTCCCGATCCAATACCCCAAAAAAATCAGAACTAGAACATTAAGAGAAGCAGTCTCTGAGACAAGCTGAGACACCCCACAAAAATCACTGTATAAAGATCAGTTCTTCAGCAACAATCAGCCGCAGCAGCACCTTCCCTGTAAAGTACATTGAGAGGATTGGGGAGCCCCCAGCGTCCCCCGGCCCGGACTTATATAGTGCGGGGGGAACGCACAAAATCCCCCGGCTCTGTTGGCTTCATTCGCAAAAATTTTCATGCAGGCTTTTCCCTTTCTTCCTCCCAGAGTGCTTTGCCCCATGTACCCCTGTGCCCCGGAAACCCCAATTTTTCAATCAAAAGCCATTTCTTTTCCCCCGAACCCCCCCCCCCAAAACTTCGATTGTTCAGAACCGAATTTTTCCCCTGAAATTTAAACGAATTCCTCTTCTTTTAAGAATCAATTGCCCTTTCTCTAGTTGCTTTACTACAACCCTGGTTTTTAACGCTGCCTAGGGGGAAAAGCTAGTAAACACGCCCCTGGTTTCAAAACGAAACCAAGAAAACAGGACTGAGGTAAGATGAATTAATATAGTGAGACAACCCCTTTAAAGATTTAAGATATTACAGAACAGTCACATGGGTTTTCCCATTTTACACATAAAAGGGCCTACCCCTTTTAGAATTGTCATGAATGTGTAAACAGGTGCGGGTTTCCCAAAAAGGGGGGCCCCTGGAATTTCCTCAGAGGGGGGGACTCGCCCCTATTAATTTTAAAGGGGACAGTCTTAGCAGAAATCCCCATCTTGTGCAAAAAAAGGACAACCCCTATAAGACTAAACTTGTCGGATCTGCATATATCCCAGTCCGGCAGAAAAACAAATTGTCACATAAAAACCCTTCATACAGTCCCCCTTGCGTTACAGGGGCCCTTAGGATCTTTTTATTTTAAACCCCCTACAATTTGGTTTTCCGGGGAAGTTTTTAATGTTTGTGTGTGGCTTCAAGATACAATAAAATTTCTAAAAAGTATTTAACTCCAGCTGCAACCTCAAAAGAAAAGGGTAAATTTAGATGGTTGTAAGTTTTAAAAAATTTCAAAAATTTTTTATTCTTTTAACCTTTAAAAAATACATAGCTTCAAGAGCATGGGGGGCTGCAGAGTAATGTCCCATACAGAAAAGCGCAGCCCGCTTTTTCGTCTCAAAAGTCCAATCATTATGAAAGGTGAAGTTTATGGGGTACTCCCTGATAAAAGGCTGTAGTTCAAAGGGAGAGTGGTTTTTTAAAAGTTTTTTAACCCCTTTAAATTAAAACCTTTTTAAATAAAAAAAAATCGCATCCACTTTTTAATTTAAAAAACATTAACTTTTCAACAAAGAACAATGTCGCAGACACGGGACCCCCCCAAATTTAAAAACCATGAAATTTAAACTTGAAAAACTTCTGTATTAGGGGGCCAGTGCATGCGGGTGGGGGCGGGGGCGGGGGGGGGAGGGGGTTGGGCCGGCAGCTCCCCGGCCCATAGACTATCATTACTAACGGCGCATATAAAACCCCTAGTAAATGACAGGGTTCATTTAAAACTCCCCCCAGCCCCTTCCCCCGGGGCGGATTTCCCGGCGGGAAAGGGGGAGACGTAACCCATAGCTCTCTATGAGAACGGGTGGTTTTCCCGTAATGACGGGGAAAGGATTCCAGCCGTATTTCGCGCCCCTAGGGACTGAAAAAACGGCCCTGAAAACGGCCCATTTTTTAAGCCGTGTTTAACATAGCCTTAGGCCGTGTTCACCCCCGGGGTTATTCACGGGGAAATTGTGGCCGGGTTGCGCTCGGGAAATTTTGGGGGTGAAAAGGGGGCGGGGCCGGAGGGGCGGGGGGGGGCGCCCCTCCCGGCCCCCTAGACTTTTCATTAAACTACGGCGCGTTTCCGCCCCCCGTAAAAAATGTTCATGTCACTTTCTCCCCCCCGCGGGGGATTTTTCCCGAGCGTGGGGGGGACGACGGGAAACCACTGTTTTCCAAAGAGAGCAGTGGATTTTCCGTAATTATTTGAGGATTGGCGCCGTCTTTCAGCGCAAAACCCCGGGGCGGAGTACGGCGCCAATCCGTGGAAAAAAAAAGCCTGTGAACGAGGCCTTTGGTAGTTCAAAACGGTGTGTTTTTTTTTTTGGTTTTTAATCGCTTTTAGATGCGTGTTTGGATCCGTCTGTTTTTGGGCCCCAAAAACGCATTAAACAAATAGCAGTGGGGTTTTTCATTTCTTTTAAAATGAAAAACGCTTTGGGTTCACACCCAAGGGGATCACCAATGTGTGCCTCATTTTGTCTTTCGGCTCCCTCCTTTTTTTTCCCTTCCAAGAATTTTTCATGTCCAAACCCTTTTTTCCCCAAGGGTAAAAGCAGGAGCCTTATAAAAAAAATATTGGGTACGTCCTGCTGCATCCAAAAAACGCAGCCAACTGCAAGTTTAGTTCCCCCCCCTTTTTTTTTTTTTATTTTCATCGCCGCTGCATTTTTTTGGGTGCGATTTAAAAAATCCCAAAACGGATCCAAAAAAAAGCCGTTTTAAAAAAGCCCCAAGGCTTTCTTTCATGCGGGGGCGTTTTTGGTTTCGTTTTTTGTGCAGAAAGGGACAGCTAACTGTGTGACTTTCTGCACAACAAAGGGGAATTCCCCAAAAGCCCCAAAAAAAAACCCATTTTAAGCAGGGCTTGGAGTCGGGGAGCCTATTTTGCAGGAGTCAGAGTCGTCCCTAAAATTTCCCCCGAATCCCAAAATTTTATAATAAATTGGGCCAGTTATTTTTATTTCAGTGCAAAAAACAAATTTATTTCCTATTTTTAAACAAAAGGTGACTTTTCAAATATTTAGCATCGCTTTCACTGACCAACAAAAACTATTTTGGGAAAAAAAGGGAAAAAATATTCGAGCTTGTTTATTTTCCCGGCTCCACATTTAAAACCCTCCCCTACAGCTTTGAGGCTACTACTTCATAGGGCAAAATCTTCGCTTTTCATGGAAATTTTTTTCCTGCAAGTATTTTGCATCTGCTTAGTTCTGCAGAATCTTGTTATGTAACTGCTTTGTTACGTTTTGCTTTCCCAAAAATCTAAAAGTTAATTTTTTTTTATTTTTGTTAGTATTTGTGAAATCTGCCTTTGGTTTTTAAAAACTGCCCGAATCCTTCCCCGGGGTCTGGAAACAATTTAAACATATCTTGACCAAAAACTGAAACCCAGGTCTCCCTTTTACCCCCTCAAAAGACCCAAAACGTTGTTCCCTTTTTTCTTGTCAGTGTCTGTTTTTAAAACCAAAATTAAACTTGATTATTGGGATCATAAGGTTATTTAAAAAAACCGGATGTGACCCCTTTACAAAAGTAAAATTATCACTGAAAAATGCCCGTGTAAGAGGGAGTCGGGGAAAAATTTGGGGCTTTGGCTTGCCAACTCCACAGCCCCGCATGTAAAAGCACCCTAAGATTTCGACATACAGTGGTCCTTCTGGAGCCAATTAATAGTGTATGTCGAGGGAGCACTGTATAGATGTGGAAAGTATGGCAGCTGACGGATCATTATACGATAGCTCTGCAACATGTCATAGCTCTGTCAGCAGTTCTTATATCCGGTGTTTTGTATCTTTTTTTTTTTTAAATATAACGTTCAGAACTGCTTTTTCACATCTTAGCTAAGATGTTTCTCAGTACAGTTGTGGCGTGCTCCATTGGATTTCAATACCTGTGGGAGCCATACAGGCTCTGTGGTGTCAGTCAGCCCTAATAGTTATCATATGGCAAGGCAATGGGTGATTCAGAGTCCGCCAGCTTCTTTGATGGCTCCATAGAAGACTACTAATTGTTTGACAGCAGCCTGTAGTCTATAGTCTCTGGCTGATGGCTGATTCATATGGCAGCTGTGAGAAGCTCATTGCAGCTGTACATTTCTGTGCGCATATGCAGGGCTGCGGAGTCGGCAAGCCGAAGCCCTGACTCCGACTCAGACTCCTCAATTTCCCAAAACCTCCGACTCCCGACTCCAACTCCTGACTCCCTCATACACGGCGCATGTTTAAGTGATAACTTTACTGTAGTTAAATGGTAACATCAGGCTGTTTACCACCTTATGGTACAATAATCAAGCTATTTAGGTAGAACAGACACTGACAAGCAAAAGGGTAACAATGTTTTGATCTTTTGAACACTTGTGGGTTAGAGTTGAAGAAAAAGCTGAAATTTGTATCCAAGTCCAGTCTGCACCAACATTGGGAATGTGTAGAAGAGACCTGGGACCAGATTTTGGTCAAGATATGCTTGGATCTGATTCAGAGCCCAGAAGGATTCAGGAAGTATTGAAAACCTAAGGCAGATTTCCCAAATACTAACAAAATAATGAAAACTAACATTTTGATTTTTAGGAGCAAAATTGTAACTAAGCAGATGCTAAATACTTGCAAGTCAAATTTATGTATAAGATGGGTCAGATGACTCTATATACAATTACAGTAGCCTCATGTACAAAGCTGTAGTGGATGGTGAGATATGGAGCCTGAAAATCACAAGTTCAAACCATTGTTACCCTTTTGCTTGTCAGTGTAAAATATATTTATTGGACAGACTTAGGACACAAAGAAATTGTAAATATGCAAAACCCTGCAGGAACATTTGTGAAGTCTCTGAATTTGTTCTGAGAAATAATATTACCTACATCAGATCCTGCATACATGACCTCACATCTGATCTCATTATTTCCAGGCTAGAGAACGGCCTCTCACACTAACTTAGGTTTTGGGGGGAAAGCGTGACCACAGGGGCAACATCTCTAACAATGTCAGGATATAAAGGAATTGCCTCAGCCACAGTCAGTTTTGATGAATGGTTGAACTCTTCTACTTCTTTGAAAGCAGGTGAAAATTTTGCTGAAATCTTTTTGGGCCCAGGAGCAAAAATCTTTCCCCTGTGGCAAACGCTTTGCCTGCTCCGTGTCATCAATTACACTCCTCATGTGATGAGGCGAAGATATGGGAGCAGTAGCACTGGCCGGAACCCAATTTCCCCTTTCCTTTGCACTGCATCGATCTAACTGGACCAACTTAAATTTTATATTTTGGGAGTCGGTCCATTTTATGACGACTCCGACTCCTGCAAAATAGCCTCCGACTCCACAGCCCTGCGCGTATGTTCACACGTTGAATTTTCCTGCAACAAAAAGTCCCATATGTAAAAAGTTCACAACCTTCATTTTAAAATCTGCAGTTTTCTTTGCTGATATTAGACGGACTGTAAAATGTAGCGGTGGGTTTCACTGTGTTTCTTTAATCCAATTGGCTCTATTTCAGTGGGGCTAATCCACATTGCAGCTGCGTAATCCTAGAGTATTGCACATCAGAGTAGTCCTACGTTTTGTTCTTCCACAGAGCAAAGCTCACATTTGCATTGGGGAATTGTGCGTTGTCTGCACTTACACGTGGATTCCAATTTAAAACAATGGGAGGTCGATTGCACTTCAATTTGGATATGGAATTCATGAGCAATTACATTCGTGTGGTCTGCGTGCTAGATGACCTGACCACACCGCCAGGTATCATCGTCCTGCAGGGGCCAGGGAGCATCTACGCTGCGCGACGGAGCAGTGCTCCTCAGTGCTGTTCAGTGATGAAAGTTGATTGACTCTGAGCAGAAATAATGGCCGCCAGTGATACTGGAGAGGGCAAGGAGAGCGCTGTGCATCAGCCACAGACAAAGGTGGTGGTTGTGTAAGGCCGTGTTCACACGGCTTATTCACGCCGGATTTGCGAGCCGGATTGCGCTCGCAATTCCGGCGTGAATAAGGGGCGGGGCGGGAGCGCGGCGGGGGAGCAGCCCGCCGGCCTCAGACAATGCATTGTTTATGGCGCGTCCGCGCCGTAAATAATGTGCATGTCACTTTCTTCCCCCGCGGCGGATTCGCCGAGCGGGTAGGAGCGATGGAATCCACTGCTCTCATAGAGAACAGTGGATTACCGTAATTACTGCGACGGATTGGCGTCGTACTGCAGCACAAATCCGGCGCGGAGTACGGCGCCAATCCGCGGGCAAATAAGCCGTGTGAACGGGGCCTTAGTGTGGGCAGGTGAGTCTAGTCAGTACAGAACTGCCCTTCTCTTTGTGAATGGTACAGGGAGCGTGTTGGGTCTGTGTGAACATGCGTTTTTAGATGCGTGTCCGTCCAGACCCAAACACATATCTAACAATGAGCGGCGGGATTTTCCACTGCCGGCGATGGGAAACACGTATCGGCGTTCACACGAGTGATTGCGTCTTTCTGATCTGTCTTTCGGATCCGGACATGTCAATTCTTGGTCCGAAAGACACAGCAGGAGCCTATAATAAACCATAGGGTGCGATCCTGCTGCAGCCAAACACACAGCTGTGTGTTGGATCCGAGACGCTGCGTTTTTGCGATGCAATTTTCAGATCCAAAATCGGATCCAAAAACGCCGTGTGAAAAAGCCCGTAGAGCTCATGACCACCACAGATAGCAGGAAAGGGGAGCAGAAACCTGATGTGAATGGAGTCAGAGGTTGGGAAGTGCAGGAAAAAAAACCGAGCAAAAACTTTAAAATGCAATTAAAGGGGTTGTCTCACTACATGATTCATCATTTCCAGTCCTTTTTTTTTGGTTTTCATTTTAAATTTGGGGGATGTTTCCTATTTCACTAGGCGAAATGAAGCCATTTTAGCTATACAACAGTGCTTGCACCTATCATGAAGATTGAACAGGTCTGTACCACAGCGCCCTGGGGACTGAGCACCCCATACAAGAGGGGATATCTAGAATAGGTAGGACACTGTTAATGGCAATATTACAAAGTGACTTTTTTTTTTGAAATCTTAAACAAAGAAGCAATTTTGTAGTGAAACAACCAGGGGGAGTGGGAGTCGGGATGGGTTGACATTTTTGCAGGATCGGAGCGTCAAAAAAAGGGCCGACCCACCCCCAAAAAAATATAAAAATTTTGGGTCCTTTTGTCGATGGCAAAGAGCAAGGGGAAATTGGGGGTCCGGCCAGTGCTCTGCCCCAATCTTCAGCCTTATCCATGGGGAGTTAATTGTGACAGGAGCAGGAAAAGCGCTGCCCCAAGGAAAAGATTCTGCTCCCCAGGGAAAAACACATTTTAGCAAAATTTTTCACCTTTTTCAAAAAAGTAAAGAGTTAAAACCATTCTCTAACACTGTGGCTTCCCCTTTAAAACCCCTGACATTGTTAGAGCTGTTCCCCCCTGGGGTTTACGCTTTGCCCCCAAGTTGTGTAAAGGGGCCGTTCCTAGCCGGAAATCATGGGGGTAAGATTTAGGTAAAATTATAGGATCTATGGAGGCGATACATTTCTCAGAACAAATTCAGAACCCACAAATCTTCCTGCATGTTTTGATATTTACAATTTTTTTGTTCTAAAGCATGTCCAATAAAATTTTTTAAAACCCACTGAAAACAAAAGGGTAACAATGTTTTAAAATTGTAATTTCCGGCCCCATATCTCCCACCACTACACTTTGTATATGAGCACTGAATTTTTTATATACGTCATCTTCCCAATCTTATCATAATTTTGACTTGAAAGTATTTAGCATCGGGTTAGTTCTGCAGATTCTTTCCTGTAACTGCACTGTTCCGTTTTGCTCCTAAAATCAAAATGTTAATTTGTATTATTTTTTTAGCATTTGGGAAAACCACCTTTTGGTTTTCCCCTCGCCTGAATCCTTCTGGGCTCTGGATAATTTAACAATCTGAAACCCAAAAACTGATCCAGGGCTCTTCTAAAAACGTTCCCAATGTTGGTGAGACTGGACTGGATAAAATACAGCTTTTTTTAAAAAAAACTCCCCCCAGAAGTGTTCAAAAGATCAAAACATTGTTACCCTTTTGTTGTCAGGGCTGTTTCACCTTAATACTTTATTATTGTATCTAAGGTATAAAAAGCCAAAGTTTCATTTACTACAGTAACGTTTCACTTAAAACATGCGCCGGTAGAGGAGTCAGGGGTCGGGGTCA
The DNA here is from genome assembly GCA_025379985.1 of Phyllomedusa bahiana. Lineage (NCBI taxonomy): Eukaryota > Metazoa > Chordata > Amphibia > Anura > Hylidae > Phyllomedusa > Phyllomedusa bahiana. The sequence continues at coordinate 196,696 of JAODAL010000718.1, read as the reverse complement.
GGAATCAAGGTTGGAAATTGAGGGGTCGGGGCTTTTGGGTTCCGACTCCAAAAAGCCCTGGGGAAAAACCCCCTTTAAAGGGCGTCCCCTGTTCCTCTTAGCTGAATAGGGGACCCTTTAGGTGCAAATTACCCAGTCACACCAACCTAAATAATAATACTCTGGAATTAGACATATAATGTTTATAGAGGGTTACATTTGTTAATGAGTTATCCTCTATGAGATCACTGTGTCCTGCTTCACAGTCAGGCCAAAATTTGAGAATGAAACAATGTTAATTTTTACAAAGCTACTGATCAGGTTTTATAATGGAAAATTTGCATATACCAGAGTTTTTATAAAGATGATCATTTAACAGCAATTAATTGCAAAGCAATATTTTGCCTAAAAAATGAATTTTTTCCCCCAAAACACATTCAACTTCATTGCGCCGCCTTAAAAGGACCACTAACATCTTTTCAGTGATTGCCCTTTAACACGGGTGTGGGTGTTATGAGGACGGGGCGGAATCAATCTGCATATTAATAAGAATCACACCACTGGCACTTTAAAGGGGGCTGGTGTTTGGTACATTGTTTCCTTCTGTTAACCAGGTTACTCTAAAAAAACACGTGCAGTCATCATTGCACTGCACAAAACTGGCCTAACGGGAAGAGATCGCATAAGAAAATTGCACCTCATCAACAATCATCGCATCAAAAGGAATTAAAGGAGAGGGGTTCCATTGTTCCCAAAAAAGGGCTCCGGGCGCCCAAAAAGCCAGCAAGCGCCAGGCCCGGGCCCTTTTAAAAAGGTTCCAGCTTTGGAAGGGGGCCCCACAGGCAAGCTTGCTCAGGAAGGGCAGCGGGCAGGTGTGAGTGTCTGCAGCACGTGAGCGGAACTCATGGGCAAGGCCTGGTGTCAAGGAGGGCAGCAAAGAAGCCACTTCTCTCCAGAAAAAACATCGGGGACAACGATTTTCTGCCAAAAGGTACAGGAGTGGATCTGAGACGGGGAAAAGCCCTTTTCTCTGATGAATCCCCTTTTCCGAATTTTGGAACAAAAGGAAAACAGCTTTGGGAAAAAAAGGTGGGGTACCACCAGTCTTGTCTCTGCCAACGTAAAGACCCAAAAACCCTTTCATTTTGGGGGGTTTTGCCTCTACCAAGGAATGGGCCTCAACAGTCTTTCCTAAAAACACATCCAGAATAAAAATGGTACCAGAAGCCCTGCAAGAGCAATTTCCCCCAAACCCTCCAAAGGGCATTTTGGTGATCAACAATCCCTTTTTCCAAGGGGCGCACCCTTGCCATAAAGCAAAGGATAACTAAAGGGCTCAGGAAACAAAACAATTTTTTGGGGGTCCATGGCCGGAAACCCCCAACTTAATCCCTTTGGGAAAATTTTGGGGGTCAATCAAAAGAGACGGGTGGGAAAAACAAAAACCAACAAATTGTGACAAAATCAAGCATTGATTGTACAAGAATGGATTGCATATCGATTTGGTCCCGAAGTTGGGTTTAGACATGCCAGGGGGAAATTTTCAGAGGTCCTGAAGAAAAGGCAACACTGCAAAATTTACTGCCGCATTAACTCTTCTAAAACGGTCAAAAAATTTTTTTTTTTTAATCATAAATGATTCCTTTTATTTTTGTATGTGATAAAAACATCTGACAAACACACATAAAAACCAGAGGGCAACAGATCATGTGAAAATATAATATTTGTGTCATTCTCAAAACTTTTGGCCATTATAACATTCAGGTTAAGGAGAATAATTGGAAGGTGTCTGCTCAGACCAGAGTCAGGAGCTGCAAATTTAGTGCCAAGAAGGGGATGTGAGCCTGAACAAAGGCTGGAGCCGTGATTACAGACCATCTCTGATAATAGCCTTTATTAATGGACGCGCGTCAGAGGATGCCCTAACCCCGAGCAGCGCAGAATAACCACAGGCTCCCTCATTACTGACAGCTATGTCCTACTCAGCAATGCTGCAGCTTCAGAGGAAATGGGGGCACGGGGTGAAATGCCAGCACCACCAGCTTCTTCCTGTCAGGCTGGGCTTGATTGACACAGTCTTTTATTTTTGTATATGGGTCAACTTGTCAATCAAGCAGAGTCAGGTAGGAAGAGGATGATGGGAGCCAGCTGAGCTTAAAATTGTTGCACAACTCTCTCTAAAACTTGTTATTTTAATTACTTGCGAATCGCTCGTTGACTGTAAACCTCATGGCGGTCACAAAATGACTCTTTAAACGGTCAGTTTTTGCTGCCCTATCTGATAGCAGGATATGAAAGAAGAAACGAAGCTGAGCTCTGTGATATATAGGATTATATGATAGAGGGAGAGGAGCTGAGCTCTGTGATATAAAGGGTTATATGATATAGGAGTGAAGCTGAGCTCTGATATATAGGGTTATATGATAGAGGGAGAGAAGCTGAGCTCTGTGATATATAGGGTTATATGATAGAGGAGAGGAGCTGAGTGCTGTGATATATATGGTTATATGATAGAGGGAGAAGCTGAGCTCTGTGATATCTAGGGTTATATGATAAAGGAGAGGAGCTGAGCTAGTTGATATATATCGTTATATAATAAGGAAGGAGCTGAGCTCTTTGATATATAGGGTTATATGATAGAGGAGGGGAAGCGAGTTCTGTGATATAAAGGATTATAGATAGAGGGAGAGAAGCTCAGCTGTTTTGATAAAAAGGGGTTTAAATATGATAAAAGGAGAGAAGCTGACTCTGTGATATATAGGGTTATATGATAAAAAGAGAAGCTGAGCTCTGTGATATATGGGGTTTTATATGATAGAGGGAGAGGAGCTGAGCCCCTTTTGATATAAGGGTTATATGATAGATGGAGAGAGGAGTGAGCTCGTGATATATAGGGTTATATGATAGAGGAGAGAGCTGAGCTCTGTGATATATAGGGTTATTGATAGAGGGAGAGAAGCTGAGCCTATGATATAAAGGTTTAAATTTTATAATAGGGGAGAGAAGCTGATCTCTGTGATATATAGATTATATGATGGAAGAAGGAGCTACTCTGTATATAATAGGTTATAGATAAAGGAGAGAAGCTATCTGTGATGTAAAGGGTTATATGAAAAAAGGACTGACTCTTTGATAATAGGGTTATATGATAGAGGGAAGAAGCTGAGCTCTGTGTATAAGGTTATATATAGGGGAGAGAAGCGAGTCTTGATATATAGGGTTAAAAAAGAAGAAAAACTGAGCTCTTGAATTTTTGGGTTATATGATAAGGGAAGGAGGCGAGCTCGTGAAAATGGGGTTTAAATTTTTAAAGAGGAGAAAGCTGGCTCTGTGATATTAGGTTATAATAGACGGGATGTTATTTTAAAAAATGAAGTTTGTAACTCTTGTTGGTATGGGCGGCTTCTTCACTTTTCTTTGGTCCTTGGATCTAACGCCATCATTTTTAGATGCAAGATAACGGAGCGGAGATGCCCCGAGTGAGCCCTTTCTTCTGGTTGGTGCTAGATTGGGCCAAATCCTGGGGTCCATTCAGTCCAAGTCCTTAGCAATTGTGTTATTGTTGTAAACTGTTTTTGGATTTCTCGGGCTATAAAACTTCTCTTGTCTGTTTCATAGACCTGTGAGCCATCACTAGGAAGCATGGACGCCACTGTGATCTTACCGATACTGAAGAAGAAACTGGCCTTCCTCTCAGGTACGGTCACCTCCGAGTTGTAGAATTATATTATATATCAGCCGCCGTCACTCATTCTTCTCCCCTCACAGAAATAGAGGATGTTCAGAAGCTCTTGGATTTGCTGCAGGGTTGTACAACATCTGTTAGTGGTTTTGGCAGAGGGATATGTGAACTTGATTATACGGATTGTTCCAGGGCAGGTGTTACATATACAGAGCAGCCATGTTTTACACCCGGCTAGGTCTCTGTGTGGAGATGCTTTCCAGACTCCTGTCGAGCAGAGTTTCCTTCTGAAAACCATACGGGCAATGTCAGTCAATTCATTTGCGATTTTCTTCAGGTTTTACCACAATGTATTGCATACAACATATATAATGCAGAATCGCACAACATCTCTGCAATCAGTTGCATGTTCTGTATTTAGTGTTTTCTGCGTTGTCAAGCATTAGCATAAACTACCCCAAAAAATCCAAACGGAAATACTGGTGCAAGCTGTTGGAGTTTAAAGGGGTTTTCTCACTACAAAGATGAGCTTTCAACATCAAGGGACATGTAATTGAAGACTTTTTCTAAATATAGTGCTTTTTTGATTTGACTTTAGTCATGAGATGAGAGCCATTTTATGTGCTCTGAGTACACACAGGTTTCTGTGATTACCTGTGTTAGAAGACCATAACTCTGGTATCTGATTGGAGGAGAGAGCTTAGAGCAGGGTGTGACCCCGTGCACTTGACAGTAATGGCTCCGCTAGAAGCTGAATATACTAATCACTGCTATAGAATCACCCACAGCCCGAGAAGACGAAGTGAGTGTAAACTGCTTGTGGTTACTTTTTTAAATTTTCCGTATCACTTTTAATATTATTTAATAATTCTTAAGTTCTGCATTTTTCTCCTTGACCACTAGGCCCAATAATTGTCTGACGCTTCCTGTACTGTAGAGAGATTTTCAGCAGTCTCCTTATCAGCTCAAGCAGGATTACATAGAAAAGTGAAAAAAAAAACTTTGAGGTTCTTAGTTCACATGTTTTGATCAAAACTGTTTAAGCCACCTCCGACTTTCAACGGGACCTCAGTACAGGTGGACCTACTCCTATTTTTACCTCTCATTTGAGTCCAATTCAGACTTCTCATTTGGGTCCTCCAACCTCCATAGTCCAGAGAGAAAAAAAGCACCAGTCTTATAAGCATACTGCACTGATCAAGTAACCCGTGGAGGTGGGCGGAGTACAAAAAACCAAAATGGAGGCATCCATTCCTCCCTGTATTAGTTAAAAGCAATATATGCCAAATGCAACATATGGTTCTGCACAAAAAAACATTTCTGAAAAACACAATGTGAACACAGGTGTACACTGGCATGGCTGTGGTACCTATACACACACTCCAATACCAGCAGCACACCATCAGCAAAAAGAGCTATCAAACAAAACATGGAGACCTGCAAAAAAAGCATTTATGCTATCTACAGGTTCTTAGTTCACATGTTTTGATCAAAACTGTTTAAGCCACCCCCGAATACCAACGGGATCTCAGTACAGGTGGTCCTACTCTATTTTTTTTACTTCTCATTTGAGTCCAATTCAGACTTCTCATTTGGGTCAACAGACCTCCGTAATCCAGAGAGAAAAAAGCACCAGACAACTTTCAACGGGACCTCAGTACAGGTTGCATTTGGCATATATTGCTTTTAACTAATACAGAAAGGAATGGATGCCTCCATTTTGTTTTTTTGCACTCCGCCCACCTCCACAGGTTACTTGATAAGTGCAGTATGCTTATAAGGCTGGTGCTTTTTTCTCTCTGGATTATGGAAGTCGGAGGACCCAAATGAGAAGTCTGAATTGGACTCAAATGAGAGTTAAAAATAGAGTAGGACCACCTGTACTGAGGTCCCGTTGAAAGTCGGAGGTGGCTTAAACAGCTTTGATCAAAACATGTGAACTAAGAACCTCAAGGTGTTTTTCATGTATTGTAGATAGCATAAATGCTTTTTTTTTGCAGGTTTCTATGTTTTGTTTGATAGCTCTACATTGAAAAGTGGCACCACTGTGTATAGATAACACAGGATGCTCCTTTCCCAATAGGAGATGTCACAACTCGCCCTCTCCACCCTCTCTGCACATTGACTTCTTCCCAGGTCACAGAGCATGCCCAGAAAACTCTCCCATATAAGTCAATGGGACTGATCTAGTCCACAGGCTCCTATGTGCATGAAGCTGCTGTAAAGCATCTCTCTAAATCAGGGCTGGGCAATAAATTTTCCCATGGGGCCGCATGAGAAAGTGGGATGGTTTCAGAGGGTCGGAGTAGTGTAAAAAAAAAAAAAAAAAAAAGGTGAACGGGGAAAAATTAATTATTTTTTTTCCCCCAATTAACTTAATCTGTACTCTCAATAAGGCAGGTATATAGATATGTCCCCCAGTAAGACAGGTATTTACAGCTCCCCTCAGTCAGTCAGGTATATAGATATAGGTCCCCTCAGGCAGGTATGTAGATATAGGTCCCCTCAGGCAGGTATATAGTTATAGCTCCCCACAGGCAGGTATATAGATAGATATAGCTCCCCACAGACAGGTATATAGATAGCTATAGGTCCCCAAAAGCAGGTATATATATAGCTATAGGTCCCCACAGGCAGGCATATAGGTAGCTATGGGTCCCCAAATGCAGGTATATAGATAGCTATAGGTCCCCACAGGCAGGTATATAGTTACAGTGGTGGCCAAAAGTTTGGCACCCCTGCAATTCTGTCAGATAATACTCAGTTTCTTCCTGAACATGATTGCAATCACAAATTCTTTGGTATTCATATATTCATTTATTTTGCTTGCAGTGAAAAAACACAAAACAGAATGAGACAAAAATCAAATCATTGATCATTTCAAACAAAACTTCAAAAATGGGCCGGACAAAAGTATTGGCACCCTCAGCCTAATACTTGGTAGCACAACCTTCAGCCAAAATAACTGCGAACAACCGCTTCCAGTAACCATCAGTGAGTTTCTTACAATGCTCTGCTGGAATTTTAGACCATTCTTCTTTGGCAAACTGCTCCAGGTCCCTGAGATTTGAAGGCGCCTTCTCCAAGCTGCCATTTTGAGATCTCTCCAGAGGTGTTCTATGGGATTCAGGTCTGGACTCATTGCTGCCACTTTAGAAGTCTCCAGTGCTTTCTCTCAAACCATTTTCTAGTGCTTTTTTAAGTGTGTTTTGGGTCATTGTCCTGCTGGAAGACCCATGACCTCTGAGGGAGACCCAGCTTTCTCACACTGGGCCCTACATTATGCTGCAAAATTTGTTGGTAGTCTTCAGACTTCATAATGCCATGCCACGGTCAGCGGTCCAGTGCCAGAGGCAGCAAAGCAACCCCAAACATCAGGAACCTCCCCATGTTTGACAGTAGGGACCGTGGTCTTTTCTTTTAATGCCTCTTTATTTTTTCCTGTAAACTCTATGTTGATGCCTTTTCCAAAAAGCTCTACTTTTGTCTCATCTGACCAGAGAACATTTTCCCAAACGTTTTAGGCTTTCTCAGGTAAGTTTTGGCAAACTCCAGCCTTGCTTTTTTATGTCTCGGGGTAAGGAGTGGGGTCTTCCTGGATATCCTACCATACAGTCCCTTTTCATTCAGACGCATAGTACGGGTTGACACCATTGTACCCTCGGACTGCAGGGCAGCTTGCACTTGTTTGGATGTTAGTCGAGGTTCTTTATCCACCATCCGCACAATCTTGCGTTGAAATCTCTCGTCAATTTTTCTTTTCCGTTCACATCTAGGGAGGTTAGCCACAGTGCAGGCTTACATTAGGGAGTTAGCACAGTGCCATGCTTAATCTAGGGAGGTTACCCAGTGCAGCTTTACATCTGGAGTTAGCCCGTGCCATGGGCTTTACATCTAGGGAGTTGCCACAGTGCCATGGTTTATCGGAGGTTAGCCACAGTGCCATGGGCTTTACATCTAGGGAGGTTAGCCACAGTGCCATGGGCTTTACATCTGGGAGGTTAGCCACAGTGCCATGGGCTTTTACATCTAGGGAGGTTAGCACAGTGCCATGGGCTTTACATCTAGGGGGTTAGCACAGTGCCTAGGGAGGTTACACAGTGCCATGGGCTTTACATCTAGGGAGGTTAGCCACAGTGCCATGGGCTTTACATCTAGGGAGGTTAGCCACAGTCCATGGCTTACATCTAGGGAGGTTAGCCACAGTGCCATGGGCTTCACATCTAGGGAGGTTAGCCACAGTGCCATGGGCTTTACATCTAGGGAGGTTAGCCACAGTGCCATGGGCTTTACATCTAGGGAGGTTAGCCACAGTGCCATGGGCTTTACATCTGGGGAGGTTAGCCACAGTGCCATGGGCTTTACATCTGGGAGGTAGCACAGGCCTGGGCTTTACATCTTGGAGGTTACACGTGCCATGGGCTTTACATCTAGGGAGGTTAGCCACAGTGCCATGGGCTTTACATCTAGGAGGTTAGCCACAGTCATGGGAGGTTAGCCACAGTGCCATGGGCTTTACATCTAGGGAGGTTAGCCACAGTGCCTTGGGCTTTACATCTAGGGAGGTTAGCCAGGCATAGGAGGTTGCCAAGTGCCGGGCTTTACATCTAGGGAGGTTAGCCACAGTGCCATGGGCTCTGTACACATCTAGGGAGGTTAGCCACAGTGCCATGGGCTTTACATCTAGGGAGGTTAGCCACAGTGCCATGGGCTTTACATCTAGGGAGGTTAGCCACAGTGCCATGGGCTTTACATCTAGGGAGGTTAGCCACAGTGACAAGGGCTTTACATCTAGGGAGGTTAGTCACAGTGCCATGGGCTTTACACTTCTTGATGACACTGCGCTCGGTAGACACAGGAACATTCAGGTCTTTGGAGATGGACTTGTAGCCTTGAGATTGCTCATGCTTACTCACAATTTGGATTCTCAAGTCCTCAGACAGTTCTTTGGTCTTCTTTCTTTTCTCCATGCTCAATGTGGTCCACACAAGGACACAGGACAGAGGTTGAGTCAACTTAGATCCATGTCAACTGGCTGCAAGTGGGATTTAGTTATTGCCAACACCTGTTAGGGGCCACAGATAAGTTACAGGTGCTGTTAATTACACAAATTAGAGAAGCATCACATGATTTTTCAAACAGTGCCAATACTTTTGTCCACCCCCTTTGTTATGTTTGGTGGAATTATATCCAATTTGGCTTTATGACAATTCTTTTTGTGGTTTTCCATTGAAACAAATTAAATGAAAATAATAATACCAAAGAATTCGTGATTGCAATCATTTTCAGGAAGAAACTGAGTATTATCTGACAGAATTGATGGGGTGCCAATACTTTTGGCCACCAATGTATGTGCAGGTGGAGATCCAGGTATTAGTGATAGCTCGCTCTCCACTGGAAAGGCAGGGATGGTTTCTTACTGTCCCTATCTTCTTGATCACTGTTTATGCAGCCCTGTATACACAAACAGGTAGGAAGCCTATTGGCTTCCTACTTCCCAGCCTGACGGGCGTGTGACCGCTGGTACTCTGTACTTACCAAAGTTCCTAGGTCTTATAAGACCCAGATTAGCTCTCAGACTTTGCAGGAGATGTATTTCCTCTGTAACCTGGACTAATATATCAGCCCCAGTTACAGGGGAAATTAATTCTAAAATTTTTATTAAAATTACGGCCCTAAAACTTTAACTATATATAAACTTCCGTGATGGGAAAGTTACTCAATGAATAAAACTTATTTTACCGCCACCTTTGCTGTTAAAAATAAATTTAAAAAATAAAATAAATGTGAAAAACAGACTTATTATTTTTTCTCCAAATGTACTAAAAAAAAATTATGTAAAATTAAATAAAAATAAAGCCTTCGCATTGCGGAAAAAAGGGAAAAATTAGTAGAAAATGCTGTGGCGTTCAAACCGGCAAACACAACCTGGTGGGTCAGGCGGTGGGAGACACGACCCGGTCTTGCACAGGTTAAAGACTCAACCTATTGGGCCTCATGTATGAAACACTGTCTAATAATAAGACCGTCCTTGTTGTCCATAGCAACCGATCAGAGCTCAGCTTTCATTTCTTTTACGGCTCTGGAAAAATAAAAGCTGAGCTCTGATCTGTTGCTATGGGCAACAAGGACGGTCTTATTAGACCGTTTTCATACATATGGCCCATTAGGTTGAGAATAACATGGGGTCTGTTTTCTGCATTGTTGTGCTTTGTCCTTAAATTTGTAACCATTACCATATATCATTGCTTTTTATGAGTTCTCTTTCTGCTGCCACCGCTTAGGATTCGATTTCTGTCCTGGACCTTTCTCTGTAGATTACAAAAAAAAATGATATAAGACAGGACCTTTTGCATTTCGGAGAAGTGGCAGCTGGATAAGGAAGGAGTCTTATTGCTGAATGTGTCCACCCTGCCAAGTACAATGCTATAAATCTCCCATTCTTTTGGTACCGAGGTTAGGCCATGGTTGTGTAATAGCCATGCTCTGTTTCTTTTGCTTTGTAAATGTAAGACGGCTGTAAATGTAATTTTCAAATTTGATTCCCACCATTGACATTGCTGGCACATCGCAAGGATATACCATCCATGTGTGATCAGTGCAGTTGACACTCCAGGGACCCAAATCTATCTTGAGAATGAACCCAAAAAACTCTGGGACCTGCACTTATACATTGATATTCTATTCTATTGATATGGCATCAATGTGCGTGGTGGGAATACTCCTTTAATAATCTGATAATTGTTAATTACCTGCAGGGGATTACGGTGCCATTAAAATTTATGAGTGGTTCCTCACCGCAACTGCAGCGAATGACAGTACAATATATGTGGGTGAGGTGTTCAAAGCATTTGTATACTGAAATATACTAACGTATACCAAAGTATTATCAAACGAATTTTACATTTCCTACTGGGATGACTTTTTGGACGAAAACATATGATATGACAGCGATTGGAACAACTTCAACAATACTGTTCTAATAAGTTATGAAAACTACTGGGTAAACTTCATTAAAAAAAAGGAATAAAAATGTGGAATTGCTCCCCCCTCCCTCACGCTATTATATGTACCTCAAAATGGCTGCACTGAGCAGCACAACTCATCCTATAGTGATCAAGCCCTCATGTTAGTGGAAGATGAAAAAAGTTATGGCTCTTGGAATGAAAGAAAAAAATATTGAAAAAAAAGTAGTGAAGGCCAAAATAGGCCTAGTTATAACAGGGGTGTTCTCACCATGCTGTTTCACAGCCGGCTTCAGGCTCACACTTCGCTTCTGCCGAGGTCCGCCATCTTCCCAGGTTTTTAGTGTTCTTCTTGGTGCTGACATATGGAACATCCCCACCGCAGCCACTGATTGGCTGCTTTGGTCAGGTGTCCCTTCCTGACATTCCAATTTGAAGTATTAAAAAAAGAAAGCTAAAAAAGGAAAAATAAACTAACTGCAGCACCAGAATACATTAATGAAAAAAAAAAAGTGGACAGCACCTTTACGCAACCCTGTGGTCCCCGTGCACTTACATTGAAGTAAATATGTAAAATGATGGTGACTTTTGTGTCATGGTGGGATAGTGTCATCCTCTAGACATGCCCTTAAAAGTAGCTGTGAAGAGTAGCTGCTTAAAAGTAATATTTCAGTTGGTTTATGCAGCCCTATCTTAGAGCAGGATATAATAGAGGGAGAGAAGCCGAGCTCTGTGATATATAAGTTGATATAATTTTGAAGCTGGAGTAAGCAGAATAAATCCTGATTGGACTCCTTAGGATACAGTTCAAAGGAATTTCTCACCATGCTGTTTCACAGAGCTACAGCCAGCTTCGGACTTTCTGTTAAGGCTGTGGGTGGTTATTTAGCAATGACTGACATGTTAGCTCTGCTATTCCTAGTGCTATGAAAGGGTCTAAATGGCAGGGCAATAGGCTACAGAGCTCTAAAGTTTGTCAGTAAGAAAGATATAAAAGCTCATGTGCTGCTGATAAGACACAACAATGGGTGATAGCAGTCACTGGCATATTAACTCTTCTATTACTGTTATAGTGATATAAGTTCAAGTGATTTATAATCTGAAGTGCACAGAGCTACAGAACTGTAAGGGTTTAAATTTGTTATTAACTTAAAGGGAACCTGTCACATAGATTATGCCCCCCTTGCTGAGGGCAGCACAAGCTAGTGTCAGACCTGCTGTTTCCAGCGCTGTGTCCCTTATTCTGTAAGATGCTGGAGTTTTAGAGCATTTACCCCTCAAATCTTCTTCATGAGCAGGTGTTAGCCCCGCCCACCAAAGGCTAGCCCCGCCCACTGACAGTTATTCACATGTTTCTACCTATTCAAAGTAATAGGTTTGTCAGTTGAGGTGGGCGGGGCTAGCCTCCGATTGGCCGGGCTCGAAAAAAACTGACTCTCTGAAGGACTCTTCGAATGACTCTTCTGGCTGAAAACTGCAGATTTGAGCATTAAATACACGAAAACTGCAGCATCTTACAGAATAAGGGACACAGCGCTGGAAACAGCAGGTCTGACACTCAGCAAGGGGGGCATAAATCTATGTGACAGGTTCTATTTAAGTAAACAAAGTCATGTGCTTAAAATAAGGGTTACATGTATGAAAACTGTCTGAGTCTGAAACTCACTTTGTTGCCCCTAGCAAACAATCAGAGCGCCCCTTTCGTTTCATATAGTGCTCTGGAAAAATGAAAGGGACACTCTGATTGGCTGTTATGGGCAACAAAGAGTTTTAGACCTAGACAGTTTTCATAGATGTGGCCCTAAGAGTCAGCGGGAGTGACTCACCATGGTCAGCTTATGGAGCAATGAGATGGGAGAAACAGGGAGAGGTGGTTGGTAACCAAAAGAAACTCGTGTAAACTAGCAGTAGATAAAATCTTTTTTTTATCTCCTGAACGAAGAAAAATCAAAACAACAATGTATTTGTTAATAGGCTTAATTTATATCTTCTTACTTGTTAAAAGCTAATCATTGTGGCAAGAAAAACCTGCTGACCTCGACCACATACAGTAATTGACAGCTTCCCTGTAAGAGCAAACTGTCAATCATTGTATGTGGGTGGAGTAAGCAGCACTTTCTATTTCACTTGTAAGATTTTCTCTCATTTTTACTCGAAAATCCAATATCAAATCTTACAAACCTATTTATCACAGAGCTCAGCTTCTTTCATCCTTTTCTGAGATGAGGCAGCATAAACCAGCTGAAAGCTTCCTTTTCAAGATTAAAGGGGTTGTCTCACTACATTGATTTATCTTACCTCAGTCCTGTTTTCTTGGTTTCACTTTGAATTCAGGGGCGTGTTTACTGGCTTCTACTAGGCCGCTGTAGAAGCCAGATCTGTAGCTATAGCAACCAGTGCGGGCAGCCTATCAGGAGATTGAACAGGTCTGTAGCTATAGCAACCAGTGCTGGCAGCCTATCAGGAGATTGAACAGGTCTGTAGCTATAGCAACCTGAGGAGTTAATGCAGCCCATACAAGAGGGGTTATCTAGGAATAGGTAGGACACTGTTACTGGACATATATTGCAAAGTGACTTTGTTTTTGCAAGATCTTTAAAGGGGTTGTGCCAAGAAGTCAGTGCCTTACCTGTTATCTGATCAGGAGACAAAATTAACTCAGCATGCTGAGTCACGGGAGAGAGGGAGGGGGTCTGAGCATAGACAAACAGTGCCAGGGAGGGTCTACAATGTTTACACAAATAATTACATTAGAACCAGTGGATTCTCTATACAAAAGACAGGATATTTCTCCACAGTCCCTTGCTAGCTCCTTCATGTTCCCTGTCATCGGATAAGAAATGCAGACAACGCAAGCACGGCCAGATCAGCTCCTGGTCGTGTCTAATGTAAACTCTCAGGTACCTAAGGGCATGGAAAGAAAGCTGTTGCTCTCACAGGCTTCCCTTTTTGTAATCACATATATTTAGAAAAGTGATTAAAGGGGTTGTTTCACTACATTGATTCATCTTACCTCAGTCCTCTTTTCTTGTTTTCACTTTGAATTCAGGGGCGTGTTTACCGGCTTCCACTAGGCTGCAGTAGAAGCCAGGTGTGTAGCTATAGCAACCAGTGCTGGCAGCCTATCAGGATAGATCAAACAGGTCTGTAGCTATAGCAACCAGAGGAACTGATGCAGCCCATACAAGAGGGGATATCTCAGAATAGGTGGACACTGTTAATGGACACATATTGCAAAGTGACTTGTTTTTGCAAGATCTTTAACATAAAAAGCCATCCTCGTAGTGAGACAACCCCTTTAAGTTTACTGTAATCTACCAGTAATGTCATTGCTTAAACACTTTCCCTTTTAGGTCTCTGCCCTGTTAATCGTAAGCTATATTACAGAAGGCCCAAGCTCTAATGTCTCGGTGATCTGAAATAGCTAAAAAAGGAGACCGTTACTTCATGACACTGTACAGCTTCCAGCATGAGTGTGCTCTGATCCTGCCGGCCAAGGATTGAAGCCAACGCTCTGGGCTGCTATTCACTTTCTGTGAGTTATATGCTAAGAGAAGGGGGTTGCATTGAGATGCTGGATGAGGCATCTTTTTGTGGATTTACAACAAATTAGTGCAGTAAAATTCCTTGTAACCCTACATCTAAGGAGCAGGCGGTGCTGCAGTATCACACTTTCCAGAGTTTCGGATAGACTTCACTGTATCCAAGTGTGGAGGTCATTAAGGAATGCATTCAGTCCAATGGAGATTGGTGTTCAACCCAGAACGTAATGATTGGCCATGAAATCTGTTGTCCTAGTCCTGACCTTATGGGTGTTGGTTCACTTGGCTTCTGAGCGTGCTGCCTGTCTCCAAATGGGACAGCGAGTCTATGACTCATACTGGGGCATATACTACTACAGGCAGTCCCTGGGTTACGAACAGGATAGGGACTGTAGGTTTGTACTTAAAGGGAATCTGTCGCCAATTTTTTTTTTTTCACATATTAAATCAAGCCCCTGATCCATATGCTTTTCCTCACAGTCGTTTTTATTTCCTGATTGTAGATTTCTAAATTAGGCCGTCGATATATTAATTTGGGGAAGACAATCTTGCTTGCACTGCTTTAACAGCAGTCAGAGAGATACTTTACAGCAGCTTCATGCCCATAGGATTCTTAAGACACATTCTGTCCCATAGACTTGTATAGGAGAGTTTTCACTGTGCAGGGAGGGGAGAGGGGGAGCTGTGACATCTCCTCTTTTGACTGGTGGATTCTGTGTTATCTGTACACAATGGTGTCTCCTTTCAGTGTGACCCTGCTTTTACTGATCATGAGCAGACACTGCTGAAAAGCTCTCTAAACAGAACAGGAAGTGTCAGACGAGTATTAGGCCTAGTGGCCAAAGTGAAAACTGCAGAACTTAAGAATTATTAAAAAAAATACTGAAAGGGATATGGAACATTTAAAAAAACAAACAACCAAAAGTTAAACAAGAAGTACTTTTTTGATGACACATTCCCTTTAAGTTGGATTTGTGTGTAAATTGGAACAGGTATGTTTATTAAATGTAACTCCAGCACAAAAGTTTTTTGTTGTTGTTGTTTGTTTTTTTTTAGTTTTGGATAGTGCAGGGAAGGGCTTTTCCATTTGTTTTGCTGTCAGTGTCCCTGTTAAGAAGATTTGACCTAATTTTCAACTCATGTGCTGCTGTGGCATGCTGGAACTTGTCATTCCACAGCTACTATCTGCTGCGGCGCATGGAACTACAAGTGCCAGCATTCCCCATAAGTCTCCGTTGTAACTAGGGGACAGATGTAAGTTGGAACGGTGTAAGTTGGGGACTGCCTGTAGATTAATATACTGATGGTTGAAAAAGGTGTTAGTGATACCTGCCATGCTAACCACACTGCAAACACAATAGAATATCAGCAGCCCTCTTACAAGCACTAAAAACAGTCAATGGGAACATAGGAATTTTTTTGGAAAAGCATTTCTGGTACTTTTAAAAACATGAAAATTTGTGGTTCTTAGTGTAAATTTTGATCAAAACTGTGAAAGGCCTATCTGCCACGGCAGGGCGACCCCAATACAGATGGGAACCTACTCTAAAATGCTACCTCTCTTGGTGCCTGTTTAGACCGCCACATTTCACGGAGAGAAGCTTCCTACTATAAACTGCTCTGATTAAAAAGCCTGTGCAGATGGGCGGAGTGCAAAACCAAAATGGGGGCCAGCCACTCCCCCATGCAAACAGTCTAAAAACAATGTTTGGTCTGCACATCCAAAATGATTTTTTTTTTTAGAAAAATTAGTATAGGTGCATCTAAATAAAAAATCATTTTGGATGTGCAGACCAATGCTTACCGGACTGAACTCCGTAGATATTTAGAGGAGATCAGACAGAAATTTGAACCCATTCCTACCCATTCTGTGGAAATTAGCGAGCTAGTGACATGGCTATAAGCCAATTTACATGTTTCCTTTGACATCACTGCATGAACTGAATGGGGCAGATTTTCTATGGAATTTGTTTTGAAAAAAATAATATGCATGCTTTCCACCACATTTATTATGGTTTGGATGCTTTTTTGATTCACATCTGACAAGTGGGTGGGTCTCAGCTGAAAGGAGGTGTGGTGTGACATGCAACAACCAACCAAAGGCTCTATGTTTTGGAATCCAAGAGACGGGATCTGTTTTTATCCCTCTATACCTTCCCTGTGGCTTCCATGGGAAACTTCCGCTCAATTTAAGTAACTTTTGACGCCCAAAAATAACCTAAATTTAAAGTAGGGAGTTAAAACCACCTGCCTAATTTTGGTACCACCAAACCAACTCTAACCTGTGGAGCTGCGGACTCTATACCTCTGAAAGTGCACTACAGTATCTGGTGCCAAGACTTTAGATGTTTTAAGGGGAACCTGTCACTTAAGAAATGCTATCTGACCTGTGGGCAGCATGTTATAGAGCAGGAAGAGCTGAGCAGATTGATATATAATTCTGTGGAAAGATTCAAAAACTTGTATTTATTTTTCTAAAGCTCTGTTTTATATTATTTAAAGATTGTCTCACATGCTGTTTTGCAGAGCCACGGCGCTTCAGGTTCAATTGTTTGGTCAGACTTTTTGTGGTTTTCTACAGCGGATTGGCAATAAGCTCTACATTCCTTGAAAATACTTTTTACAAATACTTGAGTGCAGGGGGGTTTGCAACTGAGTGAAAGGGGTGCAAGCTCTAAAGGGTTAGAGCTTTTCAGAAAATAATGAAACAAGCCCTGTCTCTTCCAGATAAGGAACATACGGCGTGACCTTGTGCGGGGAAAATGATAAAAAATAGGGTTTTAAAACAAATCCCTAAGGGAGATGATAAAAAATCAGGGAAGATTTAAAAATAACAACTCTGTGGGGTTTTTCCCTAAAAAAGTCATGATTTGATCAAATCCCTAAATTTTTACGAAAAGGGGGGCTCTCTCTTAGGGATTTGATAAAAACCCCTTTTTTTCAAAATTTCCCCCTGCGACAACCCACCATCCCGACCACTGCTCCCACCCTTAAGAAAAAGAGAGGTGGCCGGTAAAGGGAAGCTTGGTATACAACAGGAGAAAAAACGCCCCTTAACTCATAAAGAACAAAATCAAAAGCAATGTTTTTGGTAATTAGTCTTTTACAGTTTTGATCACAAATGTACACGAAGAACCTCAAAGTTTTCATATATTCCAAAGCAGCAGAAATGCTTTTCAAAAAAATTCCTATGTCTCCTTTGACTGGTTTTAGTGCTTGTAGAGTGCTGCTGCTATTGTGTTGTGTTTTATGCTTTTAAGTGTTGCCCCGCTTTGTGTTGTGTTTTAGGCTTGTAAACGTGCTGCTGCTGTTGTTTTTTGTTTTAGCCTTGTACGTGCTGCGCCGTTGTGTTTGGGTTTTTTTAGCGCTTGTGCTGCTGCTGCCGTTTGTTTTGGGGGTTTTTCGTTTTAGCGTTGCTGCCGTTGTGTTGTGTTTTAGTGCTTGTAGAGTGCTGCTGCTATTGTGTTGTGTTTTTAGTGCTTGTAGAGTGCCGCTGCTATTGTGTTGTGTTTTTAGTGCTGCAACAACCTCACCATCCCGACCACTGCTGCAGCCTGTAAGAGAAAAGAGAGGTGGTCGGTAACTAGGGAAGCTTGTATATACAAGCTTTAAAAAAAACTGCCCCCTAAACATAAGAGAAGCAAAATCAGAACAGCATTGTTTTTGGTAATTAGTCTTTTACAGTTTGGCTTTTACAGTTTTGATCACAAATGTGAACTAAGAACCTCAAAATTTTCATATATTCCAAAGTAGCAGAAATGCTTTTCAAAAACATTCCTATGTCTCCTTTGACTGGTTTTTAGTGCTTGTAGGTGTTGTGCTATTTGTTTGTTTTGCTTTCTTTTGGCTGCCACACCCCGTCACTAAACCAAATTTCAAAAAGGGTTGCTGCCCCAATTTTGTTTTTTTCCACCAGGTAGGAAATGCACCAGTCTGCCTCCACTTGATGTCCAAGAAAACTTGATTCACAAGGTCAAGTCCGAAAATTTTGTCCTTTTTAGGCTTCACAACCCCGTTCAGGCACTTGTATCTGTTACCTGCTAGTAATGCTGCATTGGTGTCACATTTCTTGGACACCACAGCCAGTCCCTCTCCTTGCTGTGACACTTGCCGGTACAGCGCGGGTCCTCTGAGGCCAGTGCCTGGCTGCACTGTCATGTGAATGATAAATGTGGCTGTAGGAGCGGCGGGGGATTTAAAAATTTGGAGTAAATTGTTTTTTTTCCGGGTTTTTTTTTTAAAACAGTAGAGGGGCTTTGACTGTTGCCTTAAACCCCTTTTTTCCCGACATTTGATGCTACAATTAAATCATAATTTTGGGTTCAGGGGGGTGTGGAAAATGCTCATTTCCATAGGCAGGGGTTTTTAAAAAGAAGCCTTTGGTTTTGGGATCGTGGGGGTGGGTTGCCTATTTTGAAAGGAGTCAGAGTCGCAAAAAAATGGCCCGACCCCCAAAATATATAAAAAGTTTGGGTCCAGTTAGTTGATGAAGTTTTCCGCCCCCCAGGCAAACACATTTAAAGCAAAATCTTTCACCCTTTTTTTAAAGAAGTAGAAGGTCCAACCATTCCATAAAAACCCTGACTTTTGGCTGGGGCCCAATTTCCCCCTTTATCCCCGACATTGTTTCCAGATTTTCCCCCTTGGGGTCCCCCCGGTTGGGGGGGCCCCCCAACCCCAAAGTTAGCGTAGGGGAGGCCGTTCTCTACCCTGGAAAAAAAGAAAATCAGATTTTAGGTCAGGTATCCCAGGATTCTAAAGGGGGCCCAATACTTTTCTCAGAAAACATTCAGGGGGTTTTCCAAACAAATTTTTTCTGCGGGGTGCTTTGCAAAATTTAAAAATTTTTTTTGTGCCCCTAAAGTAAATGTTAAATATATTTTTACCTAACAGGCAAAAGGGAAACAATTTTTGGGAATTTTGCCCTTTCGGGCTCCATATTTCTCCATCCACTACAGTTTTTGAAAAATAAAGGCAACTGTAATTTTATATACGTAAATTTTCCCCTATTTTATACATAAATTTGACTTGCAAGCAGGGGGGAAAAAAATTTCAATTTTTTTTTTTTAAAAAAAAAAAAAAAAATCGGATTTTTTTTTTTAAAAATCGGATTTTTTCAAAAACCCGGGCTTTTTGAGGAAAATATTTTTCCCAATCCAAAGGTTCTTCCATCATGAGTTTTTTCCCAAAACAAGGGCCAAAAATCCCTTCTTCCGGGGGTTTTCCCTGTAGGGATTGGGGGGGCATTTTTCTCTCCTAAAATTATCACGCGCTTTTATTTACGCGTTCTCAAAACTAAAATTTGACTCCGCAGAGGTCCCACCTCTTCTTCACAGCAAAAAGGGTTAAACAAATGAAAAATGTTGAGAAAAAGCCCTTTTTTAATCCTATTGTTCTAAAAACCTAGGGAATACAGAATCAACCCCTTCAGTGCCAAGTCCAAGAAGTTAGAAATAAAGTTTTTAAATTTTTTGGAGTGGAATTGATCTGCACAACACAAGAAGAATGTGAATCCCAAGTGTGAGGAGGAGGAAGGGCAAGCAGACAAGAAAATTTAAAGGAAAAATTTGAGCACCAAACTGCAGCATAGGGCCCCAGCAGGGCAATCTGGATCTGTTTGTGGGGTTACGTTTTGAGGTTTATTACATTCTTTCCCTTAAAAAATGGCAAACAGGCCGAAAAAGGGCCCAAATTTGGGAAAATTTTAATGAAGCTCCTTCGCCTATTTGGTAAGGCAGGCATGCGGCAAAAAGGGAAACGTTCAAAGAGATGCAAGGGGTTGGGGGCCGAATGAGGCAACATCATGAGAATTCGGTGATGAAGAAAGACCAAAGAAAAATTCTGGGCCCGCAGGGTCTTTCAGGTTGGTAAACATTTTTATTTAACCCAAATTTTTAAAGATTTAACTGTCATGTGTGAAAAAAAATTTATTTCTTATTATTACTGCAAGTAACTGCATTTGGTCAGTTAATGGGTGAAGAAAAAAAATTTCCTTTTTGGGGCGGGGGATTTTGTGTTGTGTACAATTAAAAAATTTTAAAAACAATAAAATAAAAAACATTGACTTTTTTTGTTTAGGGGAATTTATGGATTCTGGAAATATCCCCCTCCCCAAAATCACCATCATCCTGTTTTAAAAGTTTCAGAGTTATCCATCCAGGGTAGGGGGCTTTTTTTTAGCAGCAGCCTCATCATCAGACCCCACAGCCACAAAACACCCTCACCCAAAAGGAAGAAAAAAAACCTTTTCCCCCTGGAAAACCCCCATAATAGGTTTGTGGGTAAGAACAAAACAGATTAGAAAAAGGTTGATTGGAAAAAAAATTTCCCAGTTTATTTTCAACAAAATCTTCTTTCCTCTGACTGAGAAAACCCCCTTTTTAAAAATATGGGTTTAGTTTCCGAGACCAGGATAAGTCCCCCAGAAAAGCTGATGTTGCAGGGAAACTGGGGGATCAAGTGTATGACGGGGAAATGGGGGCAAAGGCAACAGCTCTGGGGGGTTAAAAAAGTTAAAACCAAAGTATTGAGGGTGGGGGTTTAATTTTTCCCCAATGATTTCCATTGGGATGTGCTTTTATAACAACAGAAGAAGGAAAGTCTTTTCCTTTCACAAACAAATGATACGCAGGGGGAAAGCACAAAACACAGAAAACTTACAAGAAGTGGCAGTAAAACTATAACAAAATGTGAAGAAAAAATTTAAATGTCTAACCGTTTGGGCACGGGGCAATGCTGCCAAAAAAGAAACCAAATGAGAAGAGAAATTTTAAAAAGAAAGGGAAAGGGAAAACAAAAAAGGGTAAATTTAAAATTTTGGTTTGGGAGTTTCCATTTTTTGCCCCCCTTTGCCAAAGACTTAAGGTTCCAGAAATAAAAAGGGTAAAAGTTGTTTAAATTGCTAAATAAAAATTCCCTAAATAAAAACAATTTTTCTGCAGCGCTAGGGAAAAAAAAGGGGGGAAACCCAAACTAAGGCCCCCCACAAGAGTTAGATGGAACTCTTGGTGGGCTGTTTGGAGGGAGTAAATCAAAAACTGGCCCAATTTTGAGGGGCACTTTTTGGAAAAAAAACGAATAAAATAGATGGCACGTCACGGCCAAAATCCTCAAAATGGGTTTTAAAAAAATGTTGAACATATGCGGGGCTTCCCGAAACCCATTCTCAAGCTTTAAAAAAAATTTCCCCCAAAAAAAGCTGTTTTATTCGGATGCTGTTGAAAAAAGGAAAAGGGAAAAAATTTAACACCCAAAAAAAAAAAACTACACGGGGCAGGAAATTTAAAATTTTCAAAGCAGTAAACAAAACAATGGGACAAGCACTGACTCCAGCTCATTTTTTGGCAAAAAATTTTTCAATACCCCAAAATCGGGGCAAAACCAAAGGGGCTGAGGAAAGTTTTGCTATGGGCATGGGGATTTCCCGCAATCAAAACCAAACTTTTAAAGCCAACTATAATAAAATTCAGAGCTAAGGGGAACCATTCAAGAAATAAATTTTTTTGCTGAAAATATTTTAAGGAAGGGTCACAAACCCGTAAAAATGGTGGAAGTCATTTAAAAGGGTTGGATTTAGAGACGTTCAAGGAAAGAATTTTACTTTTAACAGGGATAAACTTCTTCGCGGCGTTTAAAGAATAAATTTTCTTCCTTTGGAAACCCCTTCATTCAAAAAATTTAGGAAACGGTTTTGGGGCCCAATTTAAAACAGGGAAACTTGTTTTTCTTTTCCAAATTATAATGGAACAAAGGGAAAAAGAAGATGATGAAGAAGACGGGCCAAGTGAAACTTCGATGGCACAGGGGGCAGTAGCATTTAAGTTTTTTTTGGGGTTGCTGGGCGACAGTCTAATTTTCCCTTTAAAAAAATTTTATTTTATAATTTTGTTTTGTTTAAAAAAAATTAACAAACATGGATGTTTGTTTTAAGAAATAAAATTATTCGTTTGTTGTTATTGTTTTTAGTTTGAATAAATTTTATTTTAAAATTTTTAAATTTAAAGGGCAGGATTATTTTTCTCCTTTCCCCAAGTACAACAGGGAAAAGTGGGTCCAAATATTTAATATTAAACCCCTTAAAACTGGGGGGAAAAAAGTAATAAAAAAAGTGATTCTAAAAAAAACTTTATCTACTTGATGTTAAAATAGCAAAACGTTTAGGGAGAAATTTTAAAATTTTAAATCAAACCTACTGACTAGTGATTTTTAAAAAGTGAAATTTTTTTCATTAATTTAAATCAAAATTTTCCGTTGCAAGTAAATTTTTTATCGCCCTTTTTTTCTGCAGATTTCCCTTTTCCCGTAACTGCATTGTTACTGGATTTTCCCCCAAAAAAAACAATTATTTTTTTTTTGTATATTTCAGCAATTGGAGAGGTCTTTCTGGAGTGGAGGGCTCTTGGTTACACCTCTATATAATGTGCTGAATAGATCCCCAGCTTCTATTACATATTTTTGTACCTGTTTTTCTTGTGGCTGCAGAACAGTCAGGGGGTTTCGGGTTTTGAGGGGGGCTTATTATTTGGGCATACCACTTGAAAGATGAGTGTCTGGGCAGTTGGGGCGACTGGACTGGTTGGTTGTGAATTTTCCTGCCGTAGACGACACTTTATTCGTCATCTAAAGAACAAAGCTCATTTCACCCACAAGATTGTAGGTTTTAACAGGGTAACAGGGTGAACCACTGGTGCCTGCCCGTTTTTATGCAGCTATCTGCAGGCCCTTTTTTGGGGCTGTCTTTAGGTGGTTCAGTTAAAGAAATAAGAAAACTTCGGCAGAAAAGAAAAGCGATTTGCGGGTGAGGTGGCGGGGCCCTTTTTTTTTCTACGAGACGAAAACATAATTAACAATTCCCCCAACGGGTGCTCAAAGCCTCCAACAGATTCTGTCTGCAAAAAGACTTTTTTAAAAAATTGATTCCCCGAAACCCCTGACCCAATTGGGGTTTTTAAATATCAAACCCAAATCACTTTGTTTAAAAAAAACCCACCATTTGCCTAGGGGAAGCCTGTGTAAAAAAAGCAGGGAAAAAATTCTTCCATCTCCTAAACAAAGCAAAATCAAAACAGCAATGTATTTGGTAATAGTTTTTATTTACCTATGCCGACATGTTTAAAGCTAATAATTGTGCTGAGAAAACCCCTTTAATTTTGTATGGTTGGAGAACTACTTGAAGGAAGCTTTAAAAATTCTATATTAAAGGGAATTTGTCGCCATTTTTTTTTTTTACTGGTTAAATCAAGCCCCTGATCCATATTCTTTTTCTTCTTTGCCGTTTTTTTATTTTCTGATTGTAGATTTCTCAATTCAGTCGTCAGTATATGATTGTGGGGAAAGCATTCTTGCCTGCACTGCTTTTAGCAGCAGTCAGAGAGATGCTTTACAGTAGCTTAATGCACCTAGGAGCCTTAAAGGAGTTGTCTCACTACAGGATTTCAGCCTACTTCAATGTGTCTGGCAGCAAAGGATTTTTGAATTCAGGGGCGTGCTTCTTGTCTGCCTCTTCTCCTCCTTCCCTCCTCCCCTCAGTACACAGACAGCTCTCCTCCTCCAACTGCAGTAACTTCTATACAGCAGGGGGAGTGCGAGGGGGTTTGCTGCCAGAGTTAACCCTGTGTGTGCCTGCCTAGATCTGCTGCTCACTGCTGGATCAGCTGCACTCTACGGCTGCTGTGGCCGAGCTCTTGCTGCTCCTCTCCACAGAGTCAGGAGACAGGAGAGGGCTGATCTATGAGTGTGGAGAGGTCTGTGAAGTTGTGTATGCTAATAGCAGAGCAGGGGGATATAAGTGTTCCTATACCCCCTGCCTAGCTTACAAATCTCCACGGACATCTTAAGCAACAACAAACAAACCCTGAACAGACACAGGGCAGCTGTGAAGTGTGTTACTATAATCACTATGTGTCACTAATACAGCAGAGCAGGGAGGGATATGAACCGTTCACATGCCCCCCTTATCTGTTCTATTAGTATAGTCAAAGCTCCACAGACACATCATTATGGTAACACACTTCACTGCTGTCACATCCTACTGACCACAGATCAGCCTCACCTCTGCTCTCCTCAATCTGTGTAAAGAGCAGGAGGGAGCAGGCACACACAGGGTTAATCCACACAGACACAGAAGCCAGAGCCCTCCCCCCTTCCTTCCCTACAGAAGCATCACAAGTGGCCTCATACTGTGCGGGAGGGGCTCTGTGCTCAGACCTGTATTCAGAAGCTGATGAGTCACCAGCACTGACAGCCATTGAGATAAAAATCAACAGGTCTGCTGCTATAGTGATTCGAGAAGCTGATGCACTTCTACTACCAGGGATAACTCAAAATCAGTAAGACATTTGTAATGAACATATATTGCAAAGCTGCTTGTTTTTTTAAAGATCTTTTAATTAAAACCCAATCATTGTAGCGAGACAACCCCTTTAAGACTGACTCAGCCCCATTGACTGATGTAGGAAAGTTTTCTAGGCATGCTCTGTGACCTGGGAAGAAGTCATTGTGCAGGGAGAGGAAGAAATGTGACTATCTCCTCTTGTGATTGGTGGATCCTGTGTTATTTTTACACATTGGTATCTCCTTTCAGTTTGACCCTGCTTGTGCTGATAATGAGCAGGCTACTGAAAATCTTTCTCTACGAAACAGGAAGTGTCAGACTATTATTAGGCCTAGTGACCAAAGTGAAAACTGCAGGACTTAAGAAGTTTTGAAAAAAAAATATTTAAAGTGATATGGAAAATTAAATAAATAACCAAAAATTCATAAAAATGTGTTTAACATAAAAATGTGAGTTAACCAAGACCTTTTTGATGACAGATTCCCTTTAAATGGCTAAAAATGTGCATATTCTCATAGCAATGTCATTATATATTATTACAATATGGTCACTGCAAGGACGGTAACTCTGGCAAATCTACATACAGTCCTTGCTGGGAGCAAAAACTGAGCCACACAAAAAAAAAAAAAAAATGACACTAAATGGTCAGCATGTGAAATGTTTTTTCCCCGGCAGTGTCCAATTAACGTGAAAAAAAGTAAATCGTGCCCCACTATTTTTTCCATAACTTGTTGTGGAATCTGCAGTGGAGGTGCCTAGTAGAACCTCCATGCAGATGTGAATGTAGCCGAAGTAAGGTCACCAATACAAATGATAAGCATCAAGAGTTATATAAAATGCTATCACTGCATAAAAATAACTATCACTAAGATAAATATATCCGCTGCGCAGGCTTTGAATGGAGGAACAGCTGAACATGCGCATTGCTGCTCCTTTTAAAGTCTATTGGAGCGACATGGATAGCAGAGTACGGCGCTCCACTATCTCGTTGTTCCCATAATGGAGCAGCAGTACGAATGTTCAACCACCGCTCCATTCAAAATTTTTCTTGCAGCATGATCATGGCAATGAAGGGCACAGAGGCGCAGACCCTGCTTCAGTTATCATGAAGGTCCCAGCTGCGGGAGCCACAGCGATCGGACATTTCTCTCCTATTCTGAGGATCGGTGTTAAATGTCTTGTGGTACAACCCCCTTTAATGTGGCAGCCAGGGGCTGATTGTGAAGATGGGGACAAAACAAGTAACTAAAACAGATCTATAGAGAATGTCATCACCTTTATGGTAATGACACTGAAGTTATAACGCCATCTCTGTGACCATAAGGTTGACTCTGCAATGCTCAAGTCATTTCCTGTAAAGAGTGCGATGGGACACACAAAATACTGTCCCTCACAATGCCCCAGTTCACACCTTGCCTGAAAGTGGAGTCATCGCCCCGAAAAGGGCAGCCCCACTTATCAATAAGTGTAATATAATATTAAAAGTTATATTTTAGCAAGTTGTTTTTCTGCACTGATAGGAATGTAGCCTAAGCCAAGAATGGAGACATACTGTATGAGCAGGTCCCACTATTGTGGACCCAATAATGGGTCCGACATGTAATACAACAGTGTTTGCTGCAAGGAAAATGCCTGCCTGCCAGCAGCTTCCCCTATGAACCCATGCGTTTGCCTCAGGTGCCGGGTGCAAGTCATGGAGCGACCAACTGATTACCTTGGGATCCATATGTGTCATTTCTGATGAGTTTCTGACTAAATGCTTTGCTTCAGATTTCAATAGAAAATTCTTTAGAAGGAAAACAATGCCAGTAACTCTGCTTACCTGCAGCTGAATACAGGGTTTTTCACTGCTGCAACTGGGTCATGTGACCTGCACTCTGAGTAGCTGCAATACCCAGCATGGTTGTGCCACAGAAGTGAATCTCTCTATACGTTCCCATGGGAAGTTCAGGAATAGAAGAGTGAAGAAATCAGGCGATACCTTTTTGAGGCTGAGTATATTTGATGGTGAGCTTTTGGGAGTACTAGCTCTCTTCTTCAGACATGGTGTTATACAAGAACTGAAAATTTACAGACTTTTTATACACAAAAGACCTGGACCTTCAAAGGATCTTAGAATCTTTAAAAATAACAAAATGCAATAAGTAGAGGAGTTAAACGGTGCAGAATTTTTAATAATAATGAATGGTGAAAATGTTTGCTATTTCATTTGCAAGCTTCCCACGTCAATTTTACTTTGTGGCAAAACCCATTTAAGCAAAGGTACTGGCACTGCGAGCTGCTGAAAGCATTGTCTTATGAACGAATGGGGAAAAAAACCTGGAGTGGTCCTTTAAGGAGTCCAGAAGGCACTTACAAGTGATCTATCTCCCTATGCACGCTGATACATGGAAGGCTGTCGATTGCTGACAACACCACTCATTGGACGCCTTAACGCAGAATAAGCAGAAATTGACAAATTCTGCTGATTCCCGCACCCCCCAAAACCTATATATCAGTCTGCTCAGCTCGCCCTGCTCTATAACATCCCATCAGCAAATCAGACGGCATGTTCTATGTGACAGGCTCCCATTAAAGCTATTGAACTCCGGCTACATGTACTTACTGGATTGAAATACACCCCTCTTTACCCCGCTGTTTACCTCCCATTACTGGACTTTGCAGAGCGTAGCAATATGTTACAGTATCTGTAGTCTATCGTCCTGTTACGGAGCCTGATCTGCACTGTTCTGGTCTGCGAGTCCTTTCTATCCACAGAGAAATAGGAAATATTAAGCTATGGAATCAAAGGCTGGAAAAAAAGCAACTTGATATCCGTGCTGTGTTTTGCTTAAAAGTAATTCTCCGAATTTTTGCACTTTTTTTTTTTTTTACTATATTCCTGCCATGTAATTTGCACATAAATGGGATGTGCTGGCGGCTAATCTGCTGGTGTTCTCTGGCTTGTATAGCAATAGATCACTATGAACCAAGTTTACCAGTTACAATTTGATGCTTTTACAAGGGGTTTAAAAAAAAAAAAGCCGTTTTAGATCTGGCTCTTTTGTACATCTCAGGCCTCTGCAGTGTATTTTGGCCTCCTCTGTGGAGAACAATGGGTTAATTATGAAGAGAAGTCACGATCTGGACTGCACATCTGCTCCTCTTGCACACATGGAGTTTCCATTGTTGGACATTCATGAATAAACATGATTGCACTTTTAATCATCGAAGATGCTTATGAAAGCCCTGTACGGGACTGGTTCTGGAGGTCCTAGTTTGGCCACTCTAGCAGCACTTCAGTTCCTTTTTAAAGGGATCCTGTGGCCATTTCTAATATGTCCCTGTTTATAAAAATTAAACTTAATTTATGGGCTCAGAAGTAGAGAGCATAACAGATCCAAATGGACGCCATTGACTTTGGTTATACCGAAAAAGCCAAAATTATGGTCAGGGTATGTCTTCTTGCAAAAAACACTACGAGCAACATGCATGATTTTTGGCGCCTAGGCGCCATTTTTTTTGCCCACATTTGTAGCGTAGAATGCACTCGAATCTATTAACCTGTTTAGCGTTTTCTAGCTACAAAGAGACACTTCTGGCTCAAGTAAACCACTTTTAAAGTGCTCTATCTGTTCCAGCACTAATGCACCTGAATCTATGAACCTGTTCTACTCCGGGTCATAGATTTAGCGCTTTTTAGCTACAAAGCGACACTTCTGGCTCAAGTAAACCACTTTTAAAGTGCTCTATCTGTTCCAGCACTAATGCACCTGAATCTATGAACCTGTTCTACTCCGGGTCATAGATTTAGCGCTTTTTAGCTACAAAGCGACACTTCTGGCTCAAGTAAACCACTTTTAAAGTGCTCTACCTGTTCCAGCACTAATGCACCTGAATCTATGAACCTGTTCTACTCCGGGTCATAGATTTAGCGCTTTTTAGCTACAAAGCGACACTTCTGGCTCAAGTAAACCACTTTTAAAGTGCTCTACCTGGTCCAGCAGTAATGTGCCTGGAGTTGCTGTACTGAAGCTATAAATGTGTAGTTTCGTACGGTTGTTGTGCGATGCGCCTCCAGCACGCCCCTGATCCTAGGCGCATTACAAAGTGCCGCGGGCGCTCTGTAGTGTATCGGATACTGGAGTGCGCCCGTTTAAAAAATAAAGCAAACAGGGCTGCACTAGTCTTCAGACTGAATATATGCCAGACTTCTGCTGCAGCCCCGTTCATATATGTTGCCCTACGTGTTGGAATGAAGGCAGCTAGGGGCAGCTGATGACCTGTGGGTTTAGAAAAGTCTTTTGCAGGTTCTCTGCAGTTAAAGGGCTCGTCCAAAAGTTCATAAAATAACAATAAAAATAAACTGTCAACTGGACATGTGTTAAAATAAAAATTAGAAAAAACCACTGACCTCAGCGGGCACTTGTATGACTCTCCATAGCGTCTAGGGCAGGGGTGTCAAACACAAGGCCCACCAGCTGTTGGGAAGCTACAACTCCCATTATGCATTTGTATAATCTGTAACAGTGGGCATGATGGGAGTTGTAGCTTCCCAACAGCTGGTGGGCCTTGTGTTTGACACCACTGGTCTAGAGAGTAAACAAGTACCTGGCACAGGACCACCAGAGCGTTGGCCCTGGTGCAGTGGCAGATTTTAAGGGAACCTGTCGCAGATGCCATATGATTTGATCTGCAGGTAGCATGTTCTAGAACAAAAAGAGGAGCAGATTGATACTTAGGGTATGTTCACAGGTGTATTGTGGCGCGTACAGTACGCACCGCAATACACCGTGTGTTTCGAGAGCTCGTGCTGATCAGCGCGTACTCCCAAGGCACAGGGGGGCCAGAAATGCATAGACATGCATTACTTGCGGCGCGTAATCACCGCGAATAATTGACATGTCACTTATCCATAGTTCTCTATGGATTATCATAATTGCGGGGCGCATTTTGTCATGTATAAAGCGCAATACGTGGCCCCAAAATAAGCCGTGCACTTTAAGCGCCTGATTTCGGGGAGCGTGCGGGAGGCGGGGCGCACTAGAACCGTGCGAAGCTATAGATTTATAGCTTCGCTACAGCATTTTTACGTGCATTACTGCTGGAACAGGTAGAGCACTTTCAAAGTGGTTTACCTGAGCCAGAAATGTTGCCCGGGCGCTAGAATGCACCTGATTTATGACCCGCAGTAGAACAGGTTCATAAATCAGGTGCATTCTAAGCTATTATTATGCGCATGAAATATGGCGATTAAACACCAAATTTCATACATGTCGCCCTTAGTTTTATAGGAGGAATTTCAGTCGCACTTTTCATTTGTTTATGGTGCTATACAGTCTAGGTTGAGGCATCCAGTGGGCGGGCTTCCTTGTATGATTGTGCATACAGAAATGACTGTCAATCACTGATGAGACCGCCCTCTGGACTCCTGAACCCAAAATAAGCAGTAAATTAAATGAAAAAAGTTCAATTGAATTTTTCTAAACAAAATTATTTAAGTCTGTTAAAGGGAACCTGTCACATAGTGTATGCCCCCCTTGCTGAGGGCAGCACAAGCTAGTGTCAGACCTGCTGTTTCCAGCGCTGTGTCCCTTATTCTGTAAGATGCCGCAGTTTCAGAGCATTTAATGCCCAAATCTGGCAGTTTTCAGCCTGTTCTGCCAGGGTCCAGTTTATTAATGAGCAGGTGTTAGCCCCGCCCACCCACAGATAGCTCCACCCATTCATGGCTGATCAGCTATTACTTTGAATAGGTAGAAACGTGTAGATACCTGACAGGGGGTGGAGCTATCCATGGATGGGTGGGGCTAACACCTGCTCATGAACAAAGGACTCCTTTCTGGCAGAACAGGCTGCACACTGCCAGATTTGAGCATTAAATGCTTTGAAACTGCTGCCTCTTACAGAATAAGGGTATGTTCACACGGCATTTTTGAATACGGTTTTCAATCCAAAAAACTTATTGAAAAGCGCTGTGTAAAAGGCATCCAACACGCACTCAAAGTGCGCTGCGTGTTTGCATGCGTTTTGGCTGCAGCAGGAACGCACCCTATAGTTTTAAATAGGGCGTCTGCTGCGTCAGAGGGATCAAGAATTGACATGACAATTCTTTGAACGGATCCTAAAGATGCATCAGAAAGACGCAAGTAAACACACGTCTGCGATCAGATGTCTGAACGGCGATGTGTGTTTTACATTGAAAGCCATCACAATGCACATTGTTAGATGCAGGTTTGGGTCCATTTTAGGTCTGAAACACGGATCCAAACACTCATCTAAGAAACGCCATGTGAACATCCCCTAAGGGAAACAGCAGGTCTGTCACCAGTTTGTCCCGTCCTCAGCAAGCGTGGTATAACCTATGTGACAGGTTCTCTTTAACCTCCTCCTGTTCTATAACATGATGTTGCAGTTCAGATAGCAAGTTCAATGTGACAAGTTCCCTTTTAAAGGGGTTTTGCCACGATGTAATGTTGATGTGGGATCCTCCAAAATGGGTATTTAATCACTTTTCTAAATATATGTCATTAAAAAAAGTGAAGCCTGTGAGATCTACAGCATTGCTCAGCCCCCCTTAGTTTCCTGACAGTTTACATTAGACAGGCCCAGGAGCTGACAGGAGCTGATCTGGCCACACTTGCATGTTTGCACTTCTTATCTAAAGACAGGGAACATGAACCAGTTTGCACGGGGCTGGGGATAAGACCTTTTTCTTTTGTATAGAAAATCCACTGGTTGTAATGTGATTATTTGAGTAAACATTGTACACGATCCCTGCTTCCTGGCTCTGTGCTCAGCCCCCCCTCTCTCTCATCCGTGACTGCATCCTATGTTTATCTTCTGAGCAGACAATAGGTAAGGAACTCACGTCTTGGCAAAACCCCTTTAAGGGCTTTAACGGCTACATTTTTCCCATGCTTTCTTTGGGTAACCCCTTGAAGGATCACTATAAAGATAGACCGCTTTATATGATCGGAGTCATGTGCTTCTGCTCCGTGGCTCATTGCAAGTCGTTCCATGTGATTCATTCAGGTAATGTTCATTATGAGGCATGGTATGCATCCTTCAACGTAATTACACTCTGACAGTAAATGCATCTTTGTGTTCAGCCAGAAGGTCCAATCCTCCAAGGACCATGAATCAACAGCTCGCCATTCTGATCCTTGAGAGGTCTTGACGTTGCTGGTTAAATTGACAGCCTGTTAAATGGAAACTCCTAGCCCTCTGTCTAATTAATTGCACATTTTTAATGGTGAAGGTAAGGCTAATTTTAGCTTTTTCATCAAAAGGTAGCTGGCTTCATCCTTTATCCAAACAGATTGCGGGAGATATTTTAAATGAAATCATGTCTCCTGATGAGTCAAATAAATGTACTTTGACACGGTATAATTGGTGTGGCACAGAATTGCTCTTGATTTTCTATAATGTGATGCAACACCCTTGACAGCGGCTTAGTAGAAGTTACATCACTAGAATTCACAGTATTATAACTATTATTTCTGACCCTCTTGTTTTCCAAAAAAGAGTTTAGTAACTATAGACTGATTCAAATGAACCTGAAAATCCACGTCCTGCAGAAGCTTTTTTTCAAGTACAGGCAGTCCCCGACTTACACCGTTCCGACTTACATCTGTCCCCTAGAGGAAAAAAGGAAAAACGGACCCGGCGCACGTGCAGTGAAAATAAAAAAAAGCCCAGGATAAAGGCTTTCAATTAAAAATTTTTTATTCTTAAAATTGCTACGGAATTACCGATGCAAAATTAAAAACATATAAACAGAACTTAACGCATTTCGCGCGTGTACCCGCGCTTCATCAGAAGATACTTCTGATGAAGCACGGGTACATGCGCGAAACAAGTTAAGTCCTGTTTATATGTTTTTAATTTTGCATCGGTAACTTCGTAGCAATTTTAAGAATAAAAACTTTTTAATTGAAAGCCTTTATCCTGGGCTTTTTTTTATTTTCACTGTACGTACGCCGGGTCAGTTTTTCCTTTTTTCCTCTTGGCAATCTTCTCCTGCCGGTTCACCGAACAGAACTCCAGAGACAAGCGGCTGCTGTAGTAAGGGCTACAGGATACAAATAGCCCTGCAAGCGCTTATGAGTGTTGTGCCTCTACATTAGTAGCGCAACACCAAAAGGTGAGAATATATCATCACTTTCCACCTATTACCCCTATTGTTACAGTATAACACTATTGTGCGCCCCCTCTCTTTTTTTCTTTTCCCTGCATATACATCTGTCCCCTCGTTACAAATGGAGACCTATGGGGCATGCTGGCACTTGCAGTTCCATGTTCCACAGCAGATAGTAGCTGTGGAACGACAAGTTCCAGCATGCCATAGCAACACATAAGGTGAAAATGAGGTGAAATCTTAACAGTGGCTCAGACCGTAAAAGAAAGGAATGTAAAAACCCTTCCCTGCACTATCCAAAACTAAAAAAAACAACTTTTGTGCTGGAGTTACATTTAATAAATATAACTGTTCTGACTTACATACACATTCAACTTAAAGGGGTTTTGCCAGGACGTGCCTTATCTGCTAAGAAGCTAATGTAAGCAAGTCATGCTGAGCTAAGAGAGAGAGAGAGACACAGCCAGAGTACAGAGCCATGCATAAGGGATCGTGTGAAATGTTCACTCAAATAATCAAACTACAACTAGTGGATTCTGTATACAAAAGACAACCGCTTTCTCCACAGCAGCTTGAAAACTCCTTCATGTTCTCTGTCATCAGATAAAGCAGGGATCTACTCTGATAATCACACTACAACTAGTGGATTCTGTATACAAAAGACAACATATTTCTACCCGGTGACTTGAAAGCTTCTTCAGCTCCCTCTCATCAGATAAGAAGCTTTCTCTGCTCTAGCCCGGCCAGCAGCTCTTGTCAGGTCGTATCTAATAGAAGCTTTTAAGTAACTAAGCACAGGTAAGGCAGCCTGTAGCTCTCTCAGACTGCAATTTTTGTAATCACGTATATTTAGAAAAGGGATTAAATACCCATTTTGGAGGATCCCACGTCAACATTACATCGTGGCAAAACCCCTTTAAGAACAAACCCACAGTCCCTATCCTGTTCATAACCCGGGGACTGCCTGTATTTGAAATATGTCAGCCAATGTAGAAAAAAAGTTGTGTTTATTAGCTAATGAGTAGACATTTATTATTATTTTATTTATTTTAAAGCACCATTAATTCCAGGGTGCTGTACATTTGCACGAAGTTACATACATAGTGTAGATCCAGACAAGATACAATGGCAGCACTAAATGACTAACAACTGGTACAGAGGAAGAGAGGATCCTGCCCATGAAGGCTTAGGCCCCGTTCACATGGCTTATTTGCCGTCGGATTGGCGCCGTATTCCGCGCCGGATTTGCGCTTCAATACGGCGCCAATCCGTCCCTGTCATTACGGTAATCCACTGCTCTCATAGAGAACTGTGGATTCTGTCGCTCCTCCCCGCTCGGCAAATCCGCCGCAGGGGGAGAAAGTGACATGCACATTATTTATGGCGCGGACGCGCCGTAAACAATGCATTGTCTATGGGGCCGGGAGCGGCGCCCCCGCCGCGCTCCGGCCCCGCCCCCGTCCCGCCCCTTATTCACGGCGGATTTGTGCGCTCAATACGGCGCACAAATCCGTCGGGAATAAGCCGTGTGAACACGGCCTTACAATCTACAAGGTACCGTATATACTCGAGTACAAGCCAACTTTTTCAGTACATTTTTTTTTATGCTGAAAAAGCCTCCTTCGACTTATATGCAAGTGTATATGTTATACAAGTTCTATGTATCCAAAGTACAAATCACCTCACCCGAAGTGCTGGCTCTCATCCAGGACCTGTGATAATGTCACATGGAGGGGGTCATGTGACTGCTGTGTGCTTCCAGGACCTGTGATGTTGTCACACGGAGGGGGGAGTCATGTGACTGGTGTGCTTCCAGGACCTGTGATGATGTCACACAGATGGGGAGAATCATTTGACATCTGTGTGCTTCTAGGACCTGTGATGATGTCACATGGAGGGGGAGAGTCATGGGACACTGCTCAGTGGGTGCAGGATTCTGCTGGACTGGTTGTGATCACTACTGGATGAGCTGAAGCACAGCCGTGTATGTTTGTGTTATATGTGCCTAAAGCAGAGCTGTGTGTAATGTGCATATAGCATAGCCTTATGTGTGTAATATGCATGTAGCTGAACTGTGTGTGTGTCTGTGATGTGGCTAATTGCTGGGGAGAGCCCTACTTAGCTAATTACAGGGACAGCCCTACCTGGCTAATACTGGGGACAATCATTTCATACATGGTGGCACCAAGTCCTCTAGTTGGGCATTACTTGCTGCATTTCCCACCCTAGATTTATACCCGAGTCAATACGTTTCCCCAGGTTTTTTTTTTTTTGTGTGGTTAAATTAGGTTCAATTTTGTGGTTAAATTGGGTTGGCTTATACTCGAGTATATAAAGTATTTGAAATATATCAGCCAACGTAGAAAAAAAGTTGCGTTTATTAGCTAATGAATAGGGGCCATTAAAGGGGTTGTCTCACTACATCCATTCATCTTACCTCAGTCCTGTTTTCTTGACTTCATTTTGAATTCAGGGGCATTTTGAATTACTCGCTTCTACTAGGCTGCAGTAGAAGCCAGGTCTATAGCTATAGCAACCAGTGCTGACAGCCTATCAGGAGAGATTAAACAGGTCTGTAGCTATATGACCTGAGGAGCTGATGCAGCCCATACAAGAGGGGATATCTAGGAATAGGTAGGACACTGTTAATGGACATATTTTGCAAAGTGACTTGTTTTTGCAAGATCTTTAACATAAAAGGCAATCCTTGTAGCGAGACAACCCCTTTAATTCCAGGCCGCTGCACATTTGAGGCGGGGGGGGATAACATACGTAGAGTAGATCCAGACAAAGTACAATGGCAGCACTAAATGACTAACAACTGGTACAAAGGAAGAGCGCATCCTGCCCACAAAGGCTCCAGTCTACAAGGTATATGGTGTAATGTCAGGACTGCACATGGTACGGTGCTAAGAGACTGTGTTTTCTTTGAAGGTTGCAATTAAAATCTGTTTAGTCTATAAACAATATGACATCGGCTTATTACATTTATTACATTTAAAAGGACACTTCTTTTTCATTGCTTCCAAAGAAGCATGTAAGGACCTCGCCGTGTGTGAACTACAACGAGGTTTTACATAGGAATCAATTAAATGAACTGAAGGCGTTTTGGAAGCGTTTTGGGCGAGGAAACGCTCCCAAAACCTCGTCCAAAACCTTGTCCAAAAACGCTGTGTGAACATGGCCGTACTTATTCTTTTCTTCTTATGGTGCGTTCACACGGCAGTGGACAAATACCGGTCGGTTTACCCGGCTGGTATTTGTCCTGTTTTGCGGCCGTCCCCACGATGAGCGGAGAAGAGCCCTCCCCCCTCCCATTTAAGGTGTTCATATTCCGTCCGGAAACCGGACGGAAGAATGAACATGCTCAATGTCTTTTGAGCGGCCCACGGGCGGAAAAAACGCCGGGCGGAAAACCCGTGCAGTGGGGACTGCTGCACGGGTTTTCCATAGAGCACAATTGTGCTCATTTTCGGCCGGTTTTTTAGGCGGTCTGCAAAGCCACAAACCGGCTGAAAAACCGTCCGAAAACCCGTGCCGTGGGGACATGCCTTTGGCCATTTTTATTTTCTGACTGTAGATTTTTTAATTTCTGTATGTGATCATGGGGGCAGCTATTTTGCCTGAGCTGCTTTTAACAGCATTTAGAGAGATGCTTTACAGCAGCTTCATGGACATAGGAGCCTGTGAACACTATATAGGAGAGTTTTCTATAGGAGAGTATTGTAGGCATGCTCTGTGACCTGGGAAGAAGTCAGTGTGCAGGGAGGAGGAGAGGGGGAGCTGTGACATCTCCTATTGTGACTGGTGGATCCTGTGTTATCTATACACATTGGTGTTCCCGTGTCTGTGTTGATAATCAGGAGACTGCTGAAAAGTTTTCTCTACAGAACAGGAAGTGTCAGAATAGTATTAGGCCTAGTGGCCAAAATGAAAACTGCAGAATTTTATTTTATTTTTTTAAATAGTGATATGAAAAAAAACACAACCAAATGCCCTTAAAAATGTGTTTCACATAAAAACATGAGTTAAAGGGGTTGTCCGAGACTTACACAAGCTGGGGTGTTATTAGAAATAGAAAGAAATATACTCACCTATGTGACGCTCCCGTTCCAGTCCATACATCCCGGCTGCTCAGTGAACGGCCATCATTAATGTACTTTGAAGAAAATAACATCAAAAATAGAAGATGTGGTTTCCCGTGAACTGTCCCGATACGCTCCGTGTTCCCCGCTCCAGGCCATAGACTGATGCGCTCTTGTCCCCCTTCACCACCTGCTGAACTCGGTCCCTTACCTCTCCGCGCTACTGCCCGGCTCTCCTCTCCTGTCTCCCGGCGCACACATCCGCATTCCCTTTGTTGTGCCACTGACATCCAATAGCTGCCACCTTAGTCCTTTTACGGACATTTCCCCTGCCTTCTCTGCCTTCTGTTAGTGTGCGCTCTTTGCTCTCTTCCTATGTTCTCAGCTTGACTCTTCCCAACTAGTCCTCCACCTGCACTGATCTCATGCCTGACTACTGACTCCTCTAGAATTCTGTCTTCCCTGATCATCTGCCTGCACTCCAACCACATCTGTGCCTGTCCCTTGGTACCTTCTTGGCATCTTGCAAGCAACCCTGTCAGAGGTTGCAACTTGGGAGTTCCCCGGATCCAAGAAGATTTTGCTTTGTGGCGGGCTATGGTGAAAACCAGGGGCTCCGTAGACTCCATTCCCTGACATGATTAATGTCAACCAGGGCTCTGGAGTCGTGGAGTCGGTGCCTATTTTGCAGGACTCGGAGTCGTCATAAAATGGACCGACTCCGACTCCCAAAATATATATTAAGTTTGTCCAGTTAGATCGATGCAAAGAGCAAGAGGAATTGGGTCCGGCCAGTGCTGCTGCTCCCATATCTTCAGCCTCATCACATGAGGACTTTAAGTGATGACATGGAGCAGGCAAAGCGCTGCCCCAGGAGAAAAGATTCTGCTCCCAGGGCAAACAGAGTTCAGCAAAATTTTTCACTTGCTTTCAAAGAAGTAGAAGAGTCCAACCATTCATCAAAACTGACTGTGGCTGAGGCAATTCCTTTATACCCTGACATTGTTAGAGATGTTGCCCCTGTGGTCAACGCTTTGCCCCCAAGTTAGTGTAGAGAGGCCGTTCTCTAGCCTGGAAATAATGAGATCAGATGTGAGGTCATGTATGCAGGATCTGATGGAGGCGATACTATTTCTCAGAACAAATTCAGAGACTCCACAAATGTTCCTGCAGTGTTTTGTAGATTTACAATGTTTTTGTGTTCTAAAGTCCTATCCAATAAATATATTTTACACTAACAATGTTTTGAACTTGTGACTTTCAGGCTCCATATCTCACCATCCACTACAGCTTTGTACATGAGGCTACTATAATTTTATATACAGTCATCTTACATGTTATACATAAATTTGACTTGCAAGTATTTAGCATCTGCTTAGTTCTGCAGATTCTTTCCTGTAACTGCATTGTTACTGTTTTGCTCCAAAAAATCAAAATGTTGATTTTTATTATTTTGTTAGTATTTGGGAAATCCACCTTTTGGTTTTCAATACTGCCTGAATCCCTCTGGGCTCTGAATGTTGACCAAAATCTGATCCCAGGTCTCTCCTACACATTCCCATTGTTGGTGCAGACTGGACTTGGATACAAATACAGCTTTTTCTTCAACTCTACCCACAAGTGTTCAAAAGATCAAAACATTGTTACCCTTTTGCTTGTCAGTGTCTGTTCTACCTAAATAGCTTGATTGTATCATAAGGTGATAAACAGCCTGGTGTTAGCATTTTACTACAGTAAAGTTATCACTTAAACATGCGCCATGTATGCGGGAGTCTGAAGTTTGGGAAATTGAGGAGTCGGAGTCGGGGCTTTGGCTTGCCGACTCCACAGCCCTGCTAGTAAGCAATGCGTGTGCGGCACTCGTTGTTGCTGATCAATAGCTCCATGGCCGCTTCATGCATTTTTATTTCACAAGACCTGTGTCGCTGGAAATCAGAGCGGCCTAGCTGTCTGTAAATCAGCGCATTGTATAATATCTGTACCTCTCGGCCCATCTGTGGCCGTCCGCATCCCTGACTAGCATCCAAGGGTTGTCTGTGCTTCAGCTAATGAACGTCACCACAGAGGAATGAGAGCTGGCAGCGGCTGCCGTGTGAGCGCACCCTGGCCAGGGCTGGATGCCGTATTTCTTTCCATGCCGGATCACTTGCACCTGCAGTTTGTTTCAGGAGGGCTTTTATTCTGGTCACTGAGCCAGGGTGTGAGACGCAGGCCTTATTAATGTGCCCCTCAGGGAGAATTCAGCCTGGCATCCAGTCCTAGAAGCCTCGTGGAGGGAGCGTTATTCTTCCCTTTATGGGTCCCTTCTGTGATAATAAACCTTCTCGCAGGCCGGTCCGGCAGCAGCCGTATGTAAGATGCAGGTTCATTGTACAAGAACGAGCTTGTGACTGCAGTTATGCTTCCATTGCTAGATTGCTGGGATCTGGGAAAAGCAAGACCACTGGTCCGATGACTGCAGCTGAGATCATAGGAAATACCCCGACATGGAGTTACTTTTTCCACGGCTGCAGAATATTATACACAATCTATAGATAATTAAAAGCAGGAAGGCTTGATTCTCGTCTGCATTGAGTTTTCCATTCAGAATAGCTTTATTAGCAAATGGACATAAAATAAAAACCGGACAGTGACGGAACGAAACGCGAGTGTCACCTGTGTAAGGCTGAGTCTGCACGGTAAAGACCAAATACCAGTTGGGAAATGCCGATCGGTAATTGGTCTTTTTTTGTGGATGCAAGCCAACCCCCCCCCCCCCCCCCTCGCACCCACATGTTTATGTTTAAAGGGGTTGTATCATTTCATTAAATGGTCTTCAGAATAAGGGGACAGTGAAAACAAGCAACTTTGCAATTGGATGTCATTAGCAACGCTGTCTAGTTTTCACAGGATCCTTTATCTTCCCCAGTGCTGGTCAGATTCCTCATCCTTTCATTTCATTGGCTGACAGCTCTACTAATTTACATACTGTCTGGCCCCCGGGTGTATTCACGGGAGCGTGCATTCCTGCCTCTCTCACTCAGAATAAGAGGCCGGCAGCATGTCACTCTGCACAGCCAGAAGAAACACACTCCCACTGCAGCTGTTTCTACACTCGAAAAACAGCAGAATTGTGCCTTGGTGCCTCAGCATAGACATAGATGGAGCATTAGACTGCCTCTCTCACTCAGAATAAGGGGCCGGCAGCATTTCACTCTGCACAGCCAGAAGAAACACACTAACACTGCAGCTGTTTCTACAATCAGAAAACAGCAGAATTGTGCCTCGGTGCCTAAATGCTCCTGCGTGTAAACATAGCAGTGAGATCTGTGCTGCTCTGGATGAGTTCGTAGAAGACTGGAATCAACTGTAACAAACCTCCAGCTGTGAGAGGAGAAAAGATCAGTGCTCCGAGTTCATAGAAGGCTGTCTAGACTGAATGGAGGCATGTGGTATGTAAACAGCTCTTACAAAAAAAGACTGCATAGGGAGAGGACAAAGTGACATGTGGACTCAGACAGAGAGGGGAGGGGGAAGAGCACACTGACTCGGGAGCGAGCATGAACAGTGAAGGGGGAATGATGTCCCTTCAGTTATGAAACACCCAGCTGGGAGTGGAAGAAACGTCCCTGGATTTCAGGAAATGAGAGAATCAAGCTTCAAGAAAACAGCCAAACTGATGAAGCGATACGTCCCCTTTAAGTTTTTAGGAATGCCGGCGGTGTAAAAAAACGTCTGGCGGAAAAGCCGTGCAGTGGGGACTGCTGAACGGATTTTCCATTAATGTCAACGTAAAAGGTTGACAGTCGCTTTACAGACGGATTTCGAATCCAAAAAACGTCTGTAAAACCGACTGAAAACCTGTGCGGTGGAGACGAGCCCTAAGGATCCATATAACAAATATCAGATGCTTTCACTTCCCTTTGTCTCTATTTATTTTTTATTTTTTTTGTTAAAAAAAGGATCCTGTTTTTTAATTAAATGCATTATGAAGTGATGTCAGCACATACGTAGAAATTGTGTCACAGTTTCCTCCAGGGCCGAGGTAGGACTGGATCATTTTTACAACGGACACCAACAGTGCCCCATTGCCTGCAGTGGGGTCTGTTGGAATTCCACCTTGGTGTCCGACTTTTTAAAGGAAAAACTAGGGCAGAATGTGTTTAAATTAGTCATGGTGGAACTTGCAGTGCATGAGCAAGCCTCGCCTTGTATCCAGCCTTTCAGAGTAAAACACCTGGTAAAGTTTAGCCAGATACAGGGAGAAGGCGCTGCAGCCGGGGCAGAGGAGTTGGTTGTATGGTTTCTCTCTGCGCCCCCAGACAAACTGACAGATCTTTCCATATAGTCTCACATGGAACAGAAGTGTTAGCAAAGCTGAGGAAGCCGCGCAACAAACTTTTCTGTCCCGGCCGCGGCAGCCTCTCCCTGTACCCGGCCCAACTCCACTGGGTGCCTAAGGGCTTGTTTACACTCCGTGGTACAAGCGCTTTTAGGATCCGTCTTGGGGTCCGCTCTGTCGGGCAATTGACATGCAATTCTTTTCAAGACGGAGCGCAGCTGCACTTTTGAAACACGCAGCGGCGATCCCTGATCTGAATGCTGCTCCGTGTTATCGTCATAGCGAGCAGTGAGAATCTCACTGCTAATTGTTTAGATCCGTCTTGGGGGCTGACAGTGCAGACCAAAGACGGATCCTAAAAGCGCTTGTAACACGGAGTGTAAACTCCGTGTGAACAAGCCCTTACTCAGAAACACCGCGGTCTTTCAGGGTAGAATCCAGATGTCTGGGACTGGGTAACCTGCAGCCATTTCACGATGCCTGTTGTTCAGGGAGCATAAAGTAGCTGATGGGTACCATTTAAACTAAAAGATTAAGAAACCCATTGAAATCAGCGGTAGAATGTTCTTTATTTTTTTTTTTTCCCTTTTTTTCTTAACATATTATAAAATTGGAAAACCCAGTGCAGGTGGGTATTGGGCCCTGAAAGTCCATGGAGTCAGAAAATCAGCCTTAAAGATTTGCTGAGGATTTCCAGTTGCTTTTTTTTTGCCAGTACTGAGAGATTTGTCATAACCTGGTCGAAGAATAACCCGCATATCCATCAGTGTCATTCACGAGCCACTTCTTCTATTACTAAACAGCGGCCCAAACGTGATGGGGGAAGCAGTGCTGCTTGGATGGGGTTCAGTAGTTGGTAACAAAAATTCGGGATCCTCTTTCTTTGTAAGCTTCTCTTAAGAAGTGTTGTCTGGGGTAGAGAACTTATTAAGAAAGTCTCAACTAATTAGTGAGCATATCCTATTCATGACCCTCTTGTATTGGCCGAGCTAAGGATGGATGGAAAGCGTTTCTATAGCCCTAGAGGACTCCACACGTCTGTGGATTGCACAGATGTCGCTTATGTTTACTCGGACCTTAACAAATATTTGTTACTGCAGGTTAGGGTGCTTTCACACAGTGCATTTTTTGGTGTGTTTTTTGTGCAGAAATGTACAGCATTAATTGCTGTGCATTTCTGCATCAAAAATGCATGTGCGTTTCTAATGCGTTTTTGATGCATTTTTCGGATGCGTTTTCTGTGTTGAAAGGTACAGCTATTAATACTATACATTACTGCAGAAAAAAACATCCAAAAACGCACCAAAAATGTATGTGCGTGTGAAAGCACCCTTAAAGGAAATGTCATCAAAAATGACTTCTTGTTTAACTCACATTTTTATGTTCAACACATTTTTAAAGAATTTTTGTTTATATATTTTTTTTAATTTTCCATATCACTTTCAATATTTTTGAATAATTCTTAAGTCCTGCAGTTTTCACTAAGCCTAATAATAGTCTGACACTTCCTGTTCTGTAGAGAAAGATTCTCAGTTCTCATTATCAGCACAAAGAGGGTGAAACTGAAAGGAGACACCAATGTGTATAGATAACACAGGATCCACCAGTCACAAGAGGAGATGGTCACAGTTCACCCTTTCACCTCCTTGCACAGTGATTTCTTCCCAGGTCACAGAGCATAACTAGAAAACTCTCCTATAGAAGTGAATGGGACTGAGTCAGTCTTAAGTCTCCTATGTGCATGAAGCTGCTGTAAAGCATCTCTGACTGCTGTTAAAGCAGTGCAAGCAAGGCCTAGTGGCCAAAGTGAAAAGTGCAGGACTTAAGAATTATTAAAAGATATTGAAAGTGATATGAAAAATTGGAAAAAAACAACCCAAAATTCCTAAAAAATGTGTTTAACATAAAAATGGGACTTAAACAATGACTCATTTTTTGATGACACATTCCCTTTAAAGAGCGTGTACAGGACACCTTCATTAACCCCATATAACAAGTCCGATTGCAAATATACACTCTCTCACTCCTGTATATTTAAATTTTATCAATATTTCGTCATTTATTTAACAATTCTGTCCACATCTTATGGCATATCATATCGAACAATATGATAGAAATATGCAAAAATTTCTTTAGAAAAAAAACCTGCGATCTCTTCATCTTACATTGTAGCAAATGATCAGTCCTTTATGTTTTCCATATTGGTCTGCTCCTCTGTAGCTCCTTCAGCTCAGAGCAGTATGCACAGAAAACGCGTTTCGTGCTTCAGGAAGTCTGTGCATACTGCTCTGAGCCGAAGGAGCTACAGAGGAGGAGACCAGTATGGAAAACATAATGGACTGATCGTTTGCTACCCTTTTTCCCCGAAAATACGACGGTGTCTTATATTAATTTTTGCTCCTAAAGACGAGCTAAGACTTATTTTTAGGGGATGTCTTATTTTTTAAGAACAAGAATTCACATTTATTGTTGAACATATAATCCACATGTATTAATATACTGTAGTGATTTCATCACAAACCTCAGCATAAGCAGCCAAACTCTGAATTGCATAAAAAAAATGCACTAGGTCTTATTTTCGGGGAAACAGGGTACAAACTAACAGAAGGAGATTGCACAGACATTCCATTGGTGTCCATAGCTTTCCAT
This sequence comes from Phyllomedusa bahiana, assembly GCA_025379985.1. Lineage (NCBI taxonomy): Eukaryota > Metazoa > Chordata > Amphibia > Anura > Hylidae > Phyllomedusa > Phyllomedusa bahiana. The sequence continues at coordinate 153,021 of JAODAL010000718.1, read as the reverse complement.
GTGTAAGGGCATATTCACAAACGTGTAGAGAGAGCCCTCCAGATGATAGTGAGTATTGCAGCAAGGTTTTATTCATTCTTCCATGTCACAATAAAATTAACCAATGTCAGATTGTTTGGGAGGGTAACAATGTTTTAGGTGAATGCCCTACTTTAGGCTCCTGAACATGGGGATGGGTCTCAATATGGTAGCGGTGTACCTCTTAGGGCTCGTTCACATGGATGATTTGGGCGCCGTATTTGCGCTGCAGTACGGCTAAAATACATCCCAGTCATTACGGTAATCCATAGTTCTCATAGCGAACTATGGATTCTGCCTCTCCTCCCCGCTCGGCGAATACGCCGAGGGGGGAGAAAGTGACATGTCAATTATTTACGGCGTCATGAATAATGAGTGTCTATGGGGCCGGCGAGCTGCAGGACCCCCGCCCCGTCCCCACAATTACGTCGGCAATAAGCCATGTGAACTTGCCCTGAGGAAGCAGCCCGCTCTGGTTCCACCTTGACTTTTCCCTTTTTCTAGAAATTTGTCTTGCTGGTTGCCCTGTATTTTTCTGGTTTCACCTTGCTCTGAAGAAGGGCATTGCCTGAAACGTTGCTATATTCACATACAATCTGACAGTGGTTATTTCATTGCGACATGGCCAAATCGGTAAAATTCTGAAAGCTGCAATACTCACTATCACCCAGAGTGCTGATCATCTCTACACACTTATCATTGATAGTAGATAAAGTTGGAAAAAGAAAGAGATTCATTGAATTAAACCTGTAACCCTGCAGTGTTGATCCTGAGGAAGGCAAAAACTCCTTGAAGGTGGGTGACCATTGACCCATACAAGAGGAAAAGCTCCTTTCCGAATCCAAATAATCCATCGATCATCGTTTGTCTCTAGAATCTATATTTTACCAGACCAGCATCTAACCCCCTCCACAACGTGTTCAATGAATTCACCATCCATTGGTAATGAGGTGGACCTCCCCTGCCAGGTGCCGAACCTCATTACTGTGTAAGAGTGTGCTGTCTTATGCTTTGGTATATACAGATCAACACTGAATACATGAATTACTTTAAAGTACATAATTACTACATCTAATACATATGGGCTTTTGAGCCCACGCACCAATGGCAGGCTGGCCTCAGGTTAGATGGGGAGCTACTCTAAACAACAGGGCTGTAGAGTCGGAGTCGTGGAGTCGGAGTCGGTGCCTATTTTGCTGGAGTGTTCATAGAAGGGCCGGACTCCGACTCCCAAAATATATAATAAGTTGGTCCAGTTAGTTCGATGCAGCGCAAAGAGCAAGAGGAATTGGGTGCGGTCAGTGCTGCTGCTCCCATATCTTCAGCCTCATCACATGAGGAATGTAATTGATGACATGGAGCAGGCAAAGCGCTGCCACAGGCGAAAAGATTCTGCTCCCATGAGAAACAGATTTCAGCAAAATTTTTCACCTGCTTTCAAAGAAGTAGAAGAGTTCAACCATTCATCAAAACTGACTGTGGCTGAGGCAATTCCTTTATACCCTGACATTGTTAGAGATGTTGCCCCTGTGGTCACCGCTTTGCCCCCAACCCAAGTTAGTGTAGAGAGGCCGTTCTCTAGCCTGGAAATAATGAGATCAGATGTGAGGTCATGTATGCAGGATCTGATGGAGGCAATATTATTTCTCAGAACAAATTCAGAGACTCCACAAATGTTCCTGCAGTGTTTTGCATATTTACAATTTTTTTGTGTTCTAAAGTCATATCCAATAAATATATTTTACACTGACAAGCAAAATGGTAACAATGTTTTGAACTTGGGACTTTCAGGCTTCATATCTCTCCATCCACTACAGCTTTGTACATGAGGCTACTGTAATTTTATATACAGTCATCTTACCTATCTTATACATAAATTTGACTTGCAAGTATTTAGCATCTGCTTAGTTCTGCAGATTCTTTCCTGTAACTGCATTGTTACTGTTTTGCTCCTAAAAATCAAAATGTTAATTTTTTATTTTGTTAGTACTTGGGAAATCCACCTTTTGGTTTTCAATACTGCGTGAATCCTTCTGGGCTCTGGATCACATTCAAGCATATCTTGACTAAAATCTGATCCCAGATCCCAGTCTGGTGCAGACTGGACTTGGATACAAATACAGCTTTTTCTTCAACTCTACCCACAAGTGTTCAAAAGATTAAAACTTTGTTACCGTTTTGCTTGTCAGTGACTGTTCTACCTAAATAGCTTGATTATTAAATCATAAGGTGATAAACATCCTGATGTTACCATTTTACTACAGTAAAGTTATCACTTAAACATGTGCTATGTATGAGGGAGTCAGGAGTTGGAGTCAGGAGTCGGAGGTTTGGGAAATTGAGGAGTCTGAGTCGGGGCTTTGGCTTGCCGACTCCACAGCCCTGCTAAACAATCTCCTATATCTTGGGCCTTCAGGGCCACCATACTCTTCATGGCATGAGGGTCCAAGTTATACTCCGTTCTCATTAAAAATAGCTTGAATGGATGGGAGGAGTGCATGACCAATATAAAGGTATGTTCAGAAAAAAAAACCTAACCAGAGTTTAGCATAAAATGTAAAAAAAACAACCTATATTAATCTCCTTTATCACCTTGTGTCCATGCTTCTTTTTTGCGCCCGGCCTCATGCAGTGGTCACATGTGACAAAACATCATCATTGGAGGGTGAATTTACAGACACCAGCAGAGGGAGCATGGAGATGACTGAATTTTTATTTTTTGGGGATTTTCCTGTCAGCCATCGCTCAGCTTTTCAGAAGAATGGCAATAAATCTGACCTTTCCTGTCTCTCTATAGTCATATGCCTTTTCCTTAAAGGGGTGTTCTCACCATGCTGTTTCACAGAGCCTTCTCTTGACAGCCAGCTTCAACCTCTCCCTTCCTGGTTAGGCTGTGGGTGGATCTATCGCAGTGACTGACATTTTAGCTTTGCTATTCCTGGTTGAGCCTAGTAGAGGAATATTGGTAATGGAAAGGTCTAAACAGCAGGACAAAATGCTAGAGAGCTCTAAAGAGTTAAAGGGGTTGTCTCACCACAAGGATTGCTTTTTATGTTAAAGATCTTGCAAAAACAAGTCACTTTGCGATATATGTCCATTAACAGTGTCCTACCCATTCCTAGATATCCCCTCTTGTATGGACTGCATCAGTGCCTCAGGTCGCTATAGCTACAGACCTGTTTGATCTCCTGATAGGCTGCCAGCACTGGTCGCTATAACTACAGTCCTTGTATATGGTGAAGCCAGCTCCTTCCACAGTGCTCAGTGCTCGGATGTCTGCACAAGCTTGCAGCAGATGAACAGAAATAAACCAGTAGATGATCCAGCACGACCCATAGAAAATAGTTAAAAACATGCAAAATTTTTTATTGTGGTATATTCCATAAAAACATCGAAAGACGTGAAAAAAGCTCATCATCAACAACTAGGAGTGGTGGCCATTGGACACTAGGACCACATACGCTGACGCGTTTCGGGTTTAGCAAAAGACTGCCTTACTCATAGCGATAGCTAGCGATAGCTATATAGCTACAGACCTGGTGACTTCAGCAGCTCAGTAGAAGCCAGTAAACACGCTCCTCAATTCAAAAATGAAACTGAAAACAGGACTGAGGTAAGATGAATCAATGTGGTGAGACAACCTCTTTAACGTTTGTCAGTAAGAAAGATTAACAAGCTTCTGTACCGCTGATAAGACACAACAGGGAGTGACGTCACTATCCTGGTCAGGGCTGCTAGTGCAGAAAGGTGGTCAGTAACCTAAGGAAGCTTGTATGTATGAACAGGGAATGAGAACTACTCTAGCTCTGAAAGGAAGCGAAATCAGCAGGGCTGTGGAGTCGAAGCCCCGACTCCGACTTCTCAATTTCCCAAACCTCCGACTCCTGACTCCGACTCCTGACTCCCTCATACACGGCGCATGTTTAAGTGATAATTTTACTGTCGTAAAGTGGTAACATCAGGCTGTTTATCACCTTCTGATACAATAATCAAGCTATTTAGGTAGAAAAGACACTGACAAGCAAAAGGGTAACAATGTTTTGATCTTTTGAACACTTGTGGGGAGAGTTGAAGAAAAAGCTGTATTTGTATCCAAGTCCAGTCTGCACCAACATTGGGAATGTGTAGGAGAGACCTGGGATCAGATTTTGGTCAAGATGTTCTTGAATCTGATTCAGAGCCCAGAAGGATTTCCCAAATACTAACAAAATAATAAAAATTAACACTTTGATTTTTAGGAGCAAAATTGTAACTGAGCAGATGCTAAATACTTTCAAGTCAAATTTATGTATAAGATAGGTAAGATGACTGTATATAAAATTACAGTAGCCTCATGTACAAAGCTGTAGTGGATGGAGAGATATGGAGCCTGAAAGTCACAAGTTCAAAACATTGTTACCATTTTGCTTGTCAGTGTAAAATAAATTTATTGGATATGACTTTAGGACACAAAAAAATTGTAAATATGCAAAACACTGCAGGAACATTTGTGGAGTCTCTGAATTTGTTCTGAGAAATAGTATTGCCTCCATCAGATCCTGCATACATGACCTCACATCTGATCTCATTATTTCCAGGCTAGAGAACGGCCTCTCTACACTAACTTAAGTTGGGGGCAAAGTGGTGACCACAGGGGCAACATCTCTAACAATGTCAGGGTATAAAGGAATTGCCTCAGCCACAGTCAGTTTTGATGAATGGTTAAACTCTTCTACTTCTTTGAAAACAGGTGAAAAATTTTGCTGAAATCTGTTTGCCCTGGGAGCAGAATCTTTTCCCCTGGGGCAGCGCTTTGCCTGCTCCATGTCATCAATTACACTTCTCATGTGATGAGGCTAAAGATATGGGAGCACTGGCCGGACCCAATTCCTATTGCTCTTTGCACTGCAGCAAACTAACTGGACCAACTTATTATATATTTTGGGAGTCAGAGTTGGTCCATTTTATGACGACTCCTGCAAAATAGCCACCGACTCCGACTCCACAGCCCTGGAAATCAGAACAGCAATGTATTTGGCAATGGTTACAGTCTTTTGCCTACATGTTTAAACTTAAAGGAGTTGTCTCCCCACAGGGTTTCAAAGAATGCATGAAAGAAATTCTCTGTCATTCCTGGTTTCATATAATTTGCTAAGCTCCATGCTTGTACAGCTATGTTGTGCTTTCAGATGCTAATTAGATTAGATTAGCTTTCAAACTTACTAAAGGACTTCTTATCTGATCCCCAAAAAAAAGCCTAATTTCAGAGCTGTTTACTTGAGATAAATCAAGCTTTTTACTGTCTGGCAACAGGACACTGACTGACACTGCTGACCTGTGTGATGATCACTCTCTGTTATCTCATTGAACAAACAGCCTGGGGGATTTGTTTACAGGTCTGTTACTGAGGGAACTGAACTGCCAGGGAGGTAATAAATTACTTGGATCTCTTTAGGGAAAACAGAGGAACAATGCAATATATTTGGAAAATGTCTTTATTTTGTGTTCCCTACAATTTGAAAGCTATTCTTTGTAGCGAGACAACCCCTTTAATTGATGAAATGGCCGTACCCCTTTAACTGCGACGACGTGCTGCTTTCTTACCCTTAGAAGTGGTGGAAGTTTTTCTTCTTATTTAATAAATGATTTATTATGACCCAAATAACTTTTCCTTTAGTTCCTTTTCTCTCGTCCTATAAAGGCACCTTTATTCAGGTGAGCCAGCAGACTCAAAGGGCACCTTCCCGCTGCTAACATTGTGCTTTCTTTCTACAGGCGGAAAGGACAGAAGAAGCGGCCTCATTCTGACAATCCCATTGTGCTCAGAACAGACAAATATGGATGAGCTGAGTGTCACCCTGGACTACCTGCTCAGCATCCCAAGGTGACTTTTACCTCTGGCATGAATAAATTATAGTGAACTTCAGCTCCAGCCATATCCAGCTTTTTATAGTGTGTTTTGTGATCAGGCCTTGTTCAGCACGTCTCCTTTTTACTGGACTTCAGGATTAAAATGGTGAAATAAAAGCTCGTCTGTCTGTTAACCCCGGTATCACCTGGAGGGACTTGCTCTAAATGTGCCAATCCGCAGTCTTTACAAGTCCAGGGTGACTGCCTGTTAGATTGTCTCATTATTTATCCATAAACACAATGATAGAGTAAATGGCAATTGTCAAGTATATAGATGATTCAACAATAACATAGGCAAAACCAAAATATTTTCTAATGAGTATTTTGACAACAATAAGATTAGTAGCAGCAGTCAATACATAAGGTAAGGATGTATCAGTAAAGAAGCGCCCTAGTTTTGTTGGAAACATGCCTGGAAACATGTAGAGTTTGGGAGCTTGGACCTCACCACCAGCTCCACCAGTACCTTGAACTAAAGTAAAAAGTGCAATGTAAAATTATAAATCTTTTCACCATTTTAGAAAGGAGAATAATTGTCTATGGTGAAAGTGACCTTCTAGTTCTCACCATAAGTGAGACCTGACCAATCAAGGTCTTTCTTAGGCTAGATTCACACCTGTGGTTCAGGACATTGGCTGCGTGTATCTATCAAGATACCTGAAAACCGGTATCCCTACATTTTAATAGGAAAAATATATGTGAGCAGTCACCTCCTGTTAAAAATATTTAAAAAATGATTTTATTGTTGAATTTTAAAAAGGTCCATACATAGAAGCATGACCATGACTGTGCAGGAGCCGAGTAAAGGGAAGGCCCTTCTGGACTTAATATTGACTAGTAGACCTGACAGAGTAACAAAGGTTCACGTTGGGGAGCACCTAGGAAATAGTGACCACAATATAAAACATTTCCATTTATCCTTCAATAGAGTATTTCTTCATGGAGCCACAACAACACTGAATTTCAGAAAGGCTGATTTTATCCTCCTTAGAGAGGCCCTAAACGAATTGACTGGTACAAGGTGTTTAAAAATAAAAGAACAGCTAATAAATGGGAGATCTTTAAAAACATAAGTGCCCACTGTGAGAGGTACATTCCTTATGGAAATAAAGTGATTCCAAACAGGAAAAAAACAATATTGATCAACAGAGATATAAAGGGGGCAATAAATGAAAAAAGGAAGCGTTTAAGCTCCTTAAACAGGAGAACAGTGAAGAGGCACTAAAAAAAGATAAGGAAAAAAATAAAATATGTAAAATAATGATAGAGATAGCAAAGCTGGAGACAAACATATTGCCATAGAAGGTAAAACTAACCCCAAAATATGTTTTTACTATATAAATAGTAAAAATATTAAAATGAAAAGTGTTGGCTCTCTGAAAAGTAGTGAGGGAGGTATTGTAGAGGGTGATATGGAGAAAGCAAACCTATTAAACAAGTGTTCTCTACTGTATTTACTAAGGAAAATGACCTTCATGTTGATGAGCAGAGGGAGGAGGTAAACTCCATCTTAAATGTTTCTTGTCTAACCCAGGAAGAAGTGCAGCTCGGCCTTAAGAAAATTAAAATAAATCACCAGGTCCTGGTTTTATACACCCCCATGTCCTAAGGGAATTAAGTCATGTGATAGGCCCCTATTCTTAATATTCATGGACTGTCTAATAACGGGGTATGTCCCAAAGGATTGACGCATAGCAAATGTGGTGCCAATATTCCAAAAGGGGTCAAAAAGTGATCCAGGAAACTATAGGCCAGTAAGCTTAACCTCTGTTGTAGGTAAAATGTATGAAGATTTTCTCAGAGATGCTATCCTGGATTATCTCACTGAAAATAAATGTATAACGCCGTTCCAGCGTGGGTTTATGAAGGATCGGTCCTGTCAGACTAATCTCATCAGCTTCTATGAGGAAGTCAGTGCTAGACTGGATTGGGGTGAGGCACTGGATATTTGGATATATATTTGGATTTTTCTAAAGCATTTGATACTGGTCCACATAAAAGGTTGGTAAGTAAAATGAGAATGCTTGGACTGGGGGAAAATGTGGGTAAGTAACTGGCTCACTGATAGAAAACAAAGGGTGGTGATCAGTAGTTTATTTGTTTCAGCTTTTTTTTCTAATACGGTTTCTTCAATCACATATCGGGGTTTTTTCTGGTTATTGTTAAAGGAGTTGTCCAACCACTTAATTTTTTAACATTAATGCTTTGGTGCCTACTGGTTCCCTTTTGTCTCCATCCTCTTGTCCTCCAATACAGACGTGATTACTGCAGCCAGGCCCTAGTCTTCGCTTGTACTTGTCCATGCACACCATTCTGAGTGGTTTGAAACTGATTTCACAGACCGTACAATCCCCTTTTAAGTTGCTTATGTAAAGTATAAATGAGAAATTCTACAACTTTCTAATATACTTTGCATTTCCATTCTCCAACATTTTAGTTTTCTTTACCAAGATATTCGTTTGCTGTCAGCGAATGAGAACACTGTAACTTTCAGACACAGTCTGGACGCATGTACTTACTAAGAAGTGGTTATAAGCGGGCCCTGTCTAGGCAATGCTCTGTGAGCTAAATTTATCAGCAATGACTGCACATATTCTTATAGTTTGCTGCAGTGTTTCATTCAGGGGTCTAGACTGTTAGGCTATGTTCACATGGTTTTAATTGCGGGGATGTATTTCGCCCCACAGTACGCGTGGGGTACGGGGGGGGGGGGGCCGGGAGCCCGCGGCCCATAGAATGCTTGTTCTTGGCACGTATACGCCGTGACTAATGCATGTACTTTCTCCTGCTCGCCGTATTTCGGGCGGGAGGGAGACGTAATCCATAGTTCTCTATGAGAACTGTTGGATTACCATAATGATTGGAGTATCTCGCCCCGTATTTAGCCCGCTCCATACGGGGCGAGATATGTCCCATTTTAAGCCGTGTGAACATAACCTTAAAGGGATTGTGCTACCAATGACACCTATCCACAAATGACTGATCGCTGATGGTCCCACTGCTAGGACCCACACTGATCACTAAATCGGGGAACCCAAGTAACCCAGCGGTCGAAAATGCACTGCGACCAACGACCGGCTCTCCATTTTGCCCCGCGATTTTTTGGGGGGCCCCTGTGGTCCCCGCTGGTGTCCCATGAGGGCATACCCTTGAAATTTATGCCATCAGAGTCTATGGTGGGAACCGCCCTTTGATTTTTTAATTCCCTCATTTAAAAGGCAGTGTGAAAAACTGACCATTTCCCCAAGGGAAAAGGGGAGACTTTATTTTTGTTTCCCAATAGGTTCTTTTTTTTTTTTTTTCACGGGCCTCTTTGGAATTCGGTTGTTATGGGGTTTGAGTTAATCTTGAACATAATTTCTCAGTAGAGTGTAATCCTTAGTGAGAACCTCCATGTAATTCTCATAGGTCACATAAGGGGGAAACAGGTTTGCCTTTCACAGTTGTAGCAATCTCTACTTTTCCATTCTATCTGTTAAGCTGTGTTTTTTGCCCTTGCTTCTCCAGGATCATAGTTCTTATTTACTTAATCTGAAGAGAAATATGAAGGTTCCCATCGATTTCTAATCCTTTCTCCTATTTGTCTTATCCAGCTGCAGAGTTATAGGAATGTGCTTCATGTAATTGCCCCAGAAGAAGTGGTCATGAATTTTCCCCCGGGAGAAATTAGCAGTTTTCCCCCTTCCCCTTTTTTTTCGGGTATAGTTTCCCCATTAAAGGTAAAAGCCTCACATTTTTTGTCCCAAAGTTTTATATGATTGTTTACATGAAAATGTTATCCCGACAGATACCACAGCGGGACCATAAAGATCTTTGGCAATTTTTGTCTAAAACCGGACGAAATTTTTTCCCCATGTTTTGAAATGTGTAACCTTTCTGCATCGGACACAAAAGCATGATCTACATTTGCCCTATAGATCTCTGTTGCTCTATCCAGCCCTCATGTTTTTCGGTTTAGAAAATTTTTCTTTTTTACAAATTATTTTTCTCTATAAATATGAAACGGGGGCAAAAAAGTGTGATGTGATTGGGGCATCGTGGCAGTCTCTCTTCTTTTTCATTCTCGGATGCTTGTGGGTCACTTTGTATAAGTCTGTTGCAGATGGTAAATTTTAATTGTGAATATAAGAATATTTTAAATTCCCCGGCAAATGGGGGTTTTCCCACCCTTCCAACAAAAAAAAAATTTTACCCCCAAAAAATGCAATATTATTTTAAAGAAAAAAAACAGACACCCTTTGCTGTCCCCCAAAAGCTCCATGGCTGGACAAAAAAATATTCCCAAAAAGGAGAAAAATGTTTGCCCCAATGCACAGGAAAAAAAAATTGAACAACAGAATATGAAAACAATCACTCACAAATCTACTACGCATGAGGGGGCCGATTGCTTAGTACATAACTGCACAGTGGATAAAAACCAGTTCACACCAGTATGCAGTAAAGCCGCAGCACCATACAGAGGAGATTGCTGAAGGCAAAAAAAATTTAACAACCCTCCCGTTGAGATGGAACCAAAAAGGGGTCTACTTTCCGCAGGGGACCAAATAGTTAAAATTTGTTGGGGACTGCCAAAAAAAAATTTGCCTGCACTTTTCAGACAAAAGGTTCTGCTCGTTTTTTTACACATCAAGGTTTTTTAAAAGGTCCTTAAGCAACATAAACCCTCTTATTTCTTCTTTTCTTTCATTTTAAATGACCTCCTTTTTTGTTAGAGAGAGAAAAACATCAAAAAAGGGGCCCCTTTGGATTCGGTGTGTTTAACACAGACGCCATCTTGGGGAAATAATTTTACATAATACATTTATACAGTTTTCCTTTAAAGCAGATTATATAGCGGCCCTTTTCTACACACTAAAAAAATGTAGGTTATCGGGCTTTTACATGCAAAATATAAAAAACATTGGGGTATATACTGATTAATACATTAAAATAAACAAAAGGATCACAAAAAATAACCTTTGTTCCCTCCCCAAAATCCCTGCCTACTATCCCTAAAGGGAGGTGATTGCTGGTATTACAATCGCACATAGATCAGGATGATCTAGTGCACCAGTTATATGGTTATGTGTCAAGCACCATGCTGACTTACAACCAATTGATGTCGCCCGGACTATTCGATGGAGCGGGTTGTCCAGCATATTCCAAGTGCCCAACACAAAATACCGACACCTCCTGCTCCTTAGTATCACAGGGGAAAACTGCAAACTCAAAAATGACCTAAGACGAGGTTTTACTATTTTGGCCAAAATACACAAGCTTGCAGCTCACGTCAAGGCGCCTCATTGTCTTGCGAGTCTCTACACGAACAAGTCATCTCCCCTGTACGATACTGTGAATTTTCTGTATACTGGCGCAAACTGGTTCTTATCCAATGTGCAGTTATGTACCAAGCAATTGCACCCGTCATGGATAGGTGTGTCAGCAATTTGTTTATCAGGGATCTACACCTGTGAGACTTCTCCCATGTAGCTCTGGAGCTTTTATTGCCTCCTGCTGGGAGTGTTTTTTTGTCCTGCCATTGTGCTGTGAGTATGGCTGCGTGTCGGTGATTTTAAGGATAGCATTCTGTCAGGAAGGTAGAATGACTTTCTAAGATACGGATATCATCAGATAATAGGCTTATGTTCCAAAAGAAGTACTTTGTATTGTTAGAAATGTCCCTCTGCTGTAAATAATACAGGATATTAGTCACAATAGTTAGCTGGCAAGTGTAAAAGCCCTATAGTCTCATGCCTTTATATGGTCACTAAAGACTCTGCATTTTATCTTGGCAGAGGATAATATCTCCCTTTAATATAATATATGACATTGAACAGTACACCCCTTGGGACTCCAGCTGTAATCATGCTGCAAACCAAAGCAGTATAGGGAGGCTGATGAGATTTACTGTAGAGGTTATACAACTAGATGTGATGAAATGGAACCTGCCTCTTAGGCTATGTTCACACGGCTTATGTTGGGACGGATTTCAGCCCGTACTGCGCGAATTACGGGTGAAATCCGGCTCAGTCATTACAGTAATCCACAGATCTCATAGAGAACTATGGATTCCGTCTCCTCTCCCCGCTCGCCGTATGTCGCGACATGTCAATTATCACGGCGGTATACGCGCCGTGAATAATGAATGTCTATGGGGCCGGCGAGCTGACGCCCCCGCCCCGCTCCTGCTGCCGAGCACACGGCGTAATTGCGGGTGAAATCTGTCCCGCAATTATGCCGTGAATAAGCCGTGTGAACGTGGAAATCTGCAAGCAAATACAACATTGCTTCCCAGACTGAATTCCTGCAATGATTATGCTTTGTGCAGTTCATGCCCACACTACAGACTTAAAACTACACACTCCCAAGATGATATGAAGTGGGAGAAACCCCCAATATAGCAGCTACCCGGCAAATATATCATAGATTATGAAAAAACTACCGAACAATCAAAAAGGCCTAGATGTATGATACTTAAAATATAACCTTTAATAATATATATAAAAATCATCTGCTATCTCTATCTTTGGACCATCACCTTTATGTGCAGTACCACGGATCGCTACCTTGGGATCCCTGCACCTGCCATCATTTACCTGAAGGGACGTAAGCTTATCATAGCCTCTATGCACGTTATCATCTACATGTATTATCATCTATGTGTATATGCATAACATTTGGTTGGTTCCCTGATGAGCCCACATGACTTGTGGGTGAAACGCGTTGGATGTGTTTTGCTATGTTCAATGTTTATGCATTGTCTATTATAATTTTTTTTTTTTGCACGGTTGCTTTTGTCACAATTCTGTCTGTTAGTCTCCTTTTGTAATTTATCTGTGATTTGTGTTTTTCTAGTGGTACTGTTATTGTCAATTAGGGTGTATTGGTGCGGGGTCGCCCTTGTCGGGGCGGGTGCTCCGCTTTTGGTCCTCTCTATTTTTCATTATTTTTTGCCTTACCCTTGCTGGGGTTACTGTATTTTTGATTTTTTATATGATATTATTAAAGGTTATATTTTAAGTATCATACCTATAGGCATTTTTGACTGTTCGGTAGTTTTTTTACACTACAGACTTGGCTGCAAATCCATATTATTACCCATTCAGGTGACGTGAATGGGAAGCGGCTTTTATGGATGAACATGAATGAAGCTCGTGTAAGCTTAGATTGCATCTCCAGCAGCAATTGTACAACCCCACCCCCCTCCCCAAAAAAACACATTGCTTGCCTAAGACGTTTCTATCCCCCTGTAATGTTTTCTGTGCTAATTTGTGTCTTTCCTGAGCTGTTTCCTCTCCCTTGTCTGCAGCTGAGCAGCAGCATTTCCTTTTTGAAAGCAGTTTTCCATGGCCTCGTAAAACTACAAGCCCCAGGATCCTTTACTGAGCATTGTCTATCTATCTACCTCACAATCTCTTTCCTAGTACATGGCCCTATTTTCTGCCTCATGTTGAAAACCTTGAGAGGCAAGAACAAAGGGGTGTGAATTCAAAGGGTGCCCTGAAAAAAGCCCAACTCCTTTGGTCTACTGATCTCCTGGGCTCCACACAGCACTTTTTTCTGTGTGTTTAGACATACAGATCTACAAAGCTTTTCTTTTCACTAAACAACCCTATTTCCATGCATTGATGAAGTTTTAACATAGTTACTGCAGTGCCCCACCAGGGGTGGCCCAGATGTGTTTTTCTTTCTTTTTTTCAAATGGTAGATTTTCTTTTTTTTTTTTATCAAGTCAGATCATTTGAAATAAAAAATAAAAAAACACCAAAAAACAAAATTGGGACAATCTTGTTAACCATTAAGAAGGGTATTATCATGCTGATGGCTGATTGCTTGGTTATAGCATCACGTAAAGGGGTTTTGCCAAGAAGTGAGTTCCTTACCTCTTATCTGCTCAGGAGAGAAGATAAAGCATGAGAAGGCTGCAGGGGGGAGAGGGAGGTGGTTGAGCAGAGCCAGGAAGCAGGGAGCGTCTCTAATGTTTACTCAAATAATAACATTACAACCAGTGCATTCTCTATACAGCAGACAGTCTCATACACTGCAGTTTTCTCCCCAGCCCGTTGCAAACTCCTTCATGTTCCCTGTCATCAGATAAGAAGTGCAAACAGGCAAGCGTGGCCAGATCAGCTCCTGTCAGTGTCCTGGTTGTGTCTAATGTAAGCTTTCAAGAAACTAAGGGCATCTGATTAAGGCTGTAGCTCTCAGAGGCTTCACTTTTTGTAATCGCATATATTTAGAAAAGTGATTTAAATACTCATTTTGGAGGACCCCACGTCAACATTTCATTGTGGCAAAACCCCTTTAAAGGGGTTGTCTATTAAAAACATTACACTGCATTGGGGCCAGGGTGGTCCAAAAATGAAAAAATTTATACTTACTTAGCTGTCCCTCACCACTGCCACTCCAGAGATCCCGGCGATCTGCTCCTCTTGTAATGCAGGAAAGGCTTGCGCTCCATTCATTCTCCTCTGTGACAAGAACCAGAAATGAAAAGGAGCAGATCACTGGGTTCTTAGCAGCGCCATGGCACCGCTAGGTACATACCAGTTTTTTTTTGTTTTTTTTTTACATTTTTTAACCACTCTGGCCCCAATGCAGTATTTTTTTTTTTTTAATGGGCAACCCTTTTAGTGATCAGTTTGGCCCTGACCGTTGCAACCCCGGCCAATCCTCGTATTATAGGAGCACCAGCCTTCTTCATAAGTGTTGCTACGCTCACAGTGTACGCCGAGTCTTCGGGAGTCGCGCTGATTGGCGCGTACTGCTGTGACGCCCGCTGGACCCATAGACGTCAATTATCTCCCCGCGCGGACAGTACGAGGAGAGAAGGCGTAATCCATAGTTCTCTATGAGAACTGTGGATTACCTTGATGATTGCGACGCATTTCACTCGTATTAGAGCGCAGTACGCTCCAAATAGGTGGGAAAATGCGCCCCAAAATAAGCCGTGTGAACTTACCCTAACTCTCCTGGCAACTGGCTGTATATGGAATTAAAACTATGGGCCTTATGTATGAAAACTGTCTTTGTCTAAGACTGTCTTTGTTGCCCATAGCAACCAACCAGTGCCCATAGCAACCAATCAGAGCCCCCCTCTCATTCCTCCAGAGCACTATATGAAATGAGAGGGGTGCTCTGATTGGTTGCTATGGGCAACAAAGATAGTCTTAGACCCAGACAGTTTTCATACATGAGGCCCTGTGTTCTTTTCACCTACACAGCAGCTGGCGAGGACTGCCACCATGCAATGAGAAAGCCAATGGGACTTTAGTCACTTTCTTGTGATTGAAAGCAAAAGTATCTAGGAAGTACCTAAATATTTGTTAGAGTTGCATAGGAGAATATACAAGATTTTCCCAAATTACCCACTTTAACCTTAGAAAAGGGCTTTAGACTACAAGCCAAGAAAGGGTGCATGGACTGTGGGGTTCTCTGGCAGGATCTAGGGTAGCAGCAGAGTCTTTGCCAAGGAAAATCATAATGAGAGAAAGAGTCCTGACTGAATGGCATGGGCCAACTGACCCAGACCCTGGGTGGTAGAGATATATATATAAGGAATAGGTAATTTTCTGATCACACGTTCCCAATGTGGTGTAAAGTACCTGCAAAATGCATCTAGATGGGAATAAAGTTTCCACCTCCACATAAAACAATATAAGACAATGTACAATGTTGTCCCATTTTTGTTCTTTCGGGTTCTCAACCTGACACGTGAGAGGTTGTATATTCTGTTCACTCACTATGGAGTGTGAGCCATTCCTATGTATCAGGACCAGAACAAAGTAGTATGAGGAGTTGGTCTTGGAGAGCTCCAGGGCGGCTGTGGCGGGGGACAGGTTGGTAAGTGTCATTTTTTTCCCCCCTACCCTGGCTCCATGTTGGTTGATCTTCCTACCAGAGGACAGCCCCTTTAAAGGGGAACTATCGACTTGATTATGGAGGCAGCCATCTTGTCTGATCTACTTTTAAAGGGGTTGTCTCACTACAAGGATTGCTTTTTATGTTAAAGATCTTGCAAAAACAAGTCACTTTGCAATATATGTCCATTATCAGTATGCTACTTATTTTGAGATATCCCCTTTTGTTTGGGCTGCATCAGCTCCTCAGGTCACTATAGCTACAGACCTGTTCAATCTCTACTGATAGGCTGCCAGCACTGGTTGCTATAGCTACAGACCTGTTCAATCTCTACTATGATAGAGCTGCCAGGCAACTAGATTGTTGCTATAGCTACAGACCTGGCTTCTACTGCAGCACTAGTAGAAGCCAAGTATTATAAACACACGCCGCTGAATTCAAAGTGAAACCAAGAAAACAAGACTGAGGTGAGATGAATCAATGTAGTGAGACAACCCCTTTAACAGCATTTAGAGAGATGCTTTACAGCAGCTTCATGCACATAGGAGCCTGTGAACAGGAGCAGTTTGTAGGAGAGTTTTAAAGTCCTGCTCTGTGATCTGGCAAGGAGTCAGTGTGCAGGGAGAGAGGGGGAGCTGTGACTTTCTCCTATTGTGACTGGTGGATCCTGTGTTATCTATACACATTGGTGTCACCTTTCAGTGAAATCTTGCCTGTGCTGATAATGAGGAGACTGCTGAAAACTTGTTATTATAGAACAGGAAGTGTCAGACTAATATTAGGCCTGGTAGCCAAAGTGAAAGCTGCAGAATTTCAGTATTTTATTTTTTTTTATCGAAGATTAGGGGGGGAAAAACACACACACAAATTCTTAAAAGCCGTGTTTTACATGAAAATGTGAGTTAAACAATAGGCCATTTTCTGATGACACATTCCCTTTAAAGGGAATGTGTCATCAAAAAATTAGTCATTGTTTAAGTCCCCTTTTTTATGTTAAACACATTTTTTTTAGGATTTTTTTAATTTTTTTTTTATTTTTTATATCACGTTCAATATTTTTAAATAATTCTTGCAGTTTTCACTTTGGCCACAAGGCCTTGTTTGCACTGCTTTAACAGCAGTCAGATAGATGCTTTACAGTAGCTTCATGCACATAGGAGTCTTAAGACTGACTCAGTCCCATTGACTTTTATAGGAGGGTTTTCTAGTCATGCTCTGTGACCTGGGAAGAGATAAGGGTGCAGGGAGGGGAGAGGGTAAACTGTGACTATCTCCTCTTGTGACTGATGGATCCTATGTTATCTATTCACACTGGTGTCTCCTTTCAGTTTGACCCTCTTTCTGCTGATAATGAGCAGACAACTGAGAATCTTTCTGTACAGAACAGGAAGTGTCAGACTATTTTTAGGCCTAGTGGCCAAAGTGAAAACTGCAGGACTTAAGAATTATTAAAAAAATATTGAAAGTTTTATGGAAAATTAAAAAAAAAATACAACCAAAAATTCTTAAAAAATGTGTTGAACATAAAAATGTGAGTTAACGAATAAGTCTATTTTGATGACGCATTCCCTTTAAGTGCCCTGACCGCTTCCCTTTATTTGTTCAGAATGTGTCCTGTTGCTTTCTATTGGTACTTGAAGATAAAACATTGGAAGAACTGTGTTTTTTTAATGGCATGCACAAAAAAAATAAAAAAATGAACAAAACTAAAAGATGGAGAGCCGGGCTGTTTTCTGCTGTCAGACTTTTATTATGTTGGGCGTAAAACGTGTGATTTTGCAAATGGAATTTCAAAAGGTGAATGTTCTGTGTAGAGTTCAGGTTCCCAGTACAGAATAAGTTGTGGCCATAAATCTTTACAGCAAATAATGAAATGTCTTCATGTTGTATTCTAGGTGCTAGTTTTTAATGGCATGCAATAGTCTGGAAAAAAACAGTAAATTAGAGCTGCATTGCTTTGACCCATGGAAATGATATGTTGGTTGTACGTGCACATTTTTATTTCTGCAACTTTTTCATTTCAAATTTCCATTAAGCAGTTTTGGATATTTTTTTTAAGATCTCCATATGTTTTTAATCATCTTGATGTAAGTGGCTTTACATTTTTTAGTATTTTTTAAAGAAATGACATAGAAATGCATGTTCCTGAATGTAGTGGATTAGTGTCGAGGACACCCCACTCTTCCTACAGTTGTTGGTCCCACAGGTGAGACGCCCACCTATCAGACAATTCTGGTATATTGTGTATCAGCCCCTCTATTATCTTGGCAATCCTTAAAGGGGTTTTGCCAAGATGTGATTTCCTCACCTAACAGGCTGAACTGTCCTCTTGAGCCTTGAAAAAAGAGGCGTTGTGTTTCTGTGTTTAAAAAAACAAACAAGTGCCTTCTCCATGATGTCATCGCACCACCTCACATGCACACTCCCTAGGCTGATATTCAGTCTCTGTAGTTGAGCAAACATTGTTTGGCTAAACCACAGAGGATAACTGTATTGTGCACAAGCTCTGCAGGTTTTGTTTTCTCCATCTTATCTGCTCAGGAGAGAAGATGAGATCCAAGCAGGCATCATTCAGGAAATGCTGCAGGGAGGGGGGGAGGGGTGGGGGGGAGCACTGAGCCAGGAGCATCTGCATGTTTGCTCAGATAATTATATTACAGCCAGCAGATTCTCTATACAGCAGACACAGACTTTGTTTTTTCCCCCCTCCCTTCAAAGCTTGTTCATGTGCCCTGCCATCAGATAAGAAGTGCAAACAACTCAAGGGTGGCCAGATCAGCTTCTGGTCCTAGCTAATGTAAACAGTCAGGAAACTAAGGACATCTAAGCAACGCTGCAGCCTTCACAGGCTACACTTTTTTTTAATTACATACAGTTAGGGCCAGAAATATTTGGACAGTGACACAAGTTTTGTTATTTTAGCTGTTTTCAAAAGCATGTTCAGAACTAGAATTATATATATAATATGGGCTGAAAGTGCACACTCCCAGCTGCCATATGAGAGTTTCCACATCCAAAATGGAGAAAGGGTTTCGGAATCATAGCTATGTAATGAATTGACTACTATTTTTTATGGGACCAAAAGTAATTGGACAATGGACTCTAAGGGCTGCAATTAACTCTGAAGGCGTCTCCCTCGTTAACCTGTAATCAATGAAGTAGTTAAAAGGTCTGGGGTTGATTCCAGGTGTGTGGTTTTGCATTTGGAAGCTGTTGCTGTGACCAGACAACATGCGGTCAAAGGAACTCTCAATTATGTGAAGCAGACCATCCTGAGGCTGAAAAAAAAGAACAAATCCATCAGAGAGATAGCAGACATGCTTGGAGTAGCAAAATCAACAGTCGGGTACATTCTGAGAAAAAAGGAATTGACTGGTGAGCTTGGGAACTCCAAAAGGCCTGGGCGTCCACGGATGACAACAGTGGTGGATGATCGCCGCATACTTTCTTTGGTGAAGAAGAACCCGTTCACAACATCAACTGAAGTCCAGAACACGCTCAGTGAAGTAGGTGTATCTGTCTCTAAGTCAACAGTAAAGAGAAGACTCATGAAAATAAATACAAAGGGTTCACATCTAGATGCAAACCATTCATCAATGCCAAAAATAGACAGGCCAGAGTTAAATTTGCCGAACAACACCTCAAGAAGCCAGCTCAGTTCTGGAAAAGTATTCTATGGACAGATGAGACAAAGATCAACCTGTACCAGAATGATGGGAAGAAAAAAGTTTGGAGAAGAAAGGGAACGGCACATGATCCAAGGCAACCACATCCTCAGTAAAACATGGTGGAGGCAACGTGATGGCATGGGCATGCATGGCTTTAAATGGCACTGGGTCACTTGTGTTTATTGATGACATAACAGCAGACAAGAGTAGCCGGATGAATTCTGAAGTGTACCGGGATATACTTTCAGCCCAGATTCAGCCAAAATGCTGCAAAGTTGATCGGACGGCGCTTCATAGTACAGATGGACAATGACCCCAAGCATACAGCCAAAGCTACCCAGGAGTTCAATGAGTGCCAAAAAGTGGATACATTCTGCAATGGCCAAGTCATCACCAGATCTCAACCCAATTACGCATGCATTTCACTTGCTCAAATCCAGACTTAAGACGGAAAGACCCACAAACAAGCAAGACCTGAAGGCTGCGGCTGTAAAGGCCTGGCAAAGCATTAAGGAGGAAACCCAGCGTTTGGTGATGTCCATGGGTTCAAGACTTAAGGCAGTGATTGCCTCCAAAGGATTCGCCACAAAATATTGAAAACTAAAAATATTTTGGTTGGGTTATGTTTATTTGTCCAATTACTTTTGAGCTCCTAAAATGGGAGTGTTTGTAAAGAAATGTGTACAATTCCTACATTTTCGATCAGATATTTTTGTTTAACCCCTCAAATTAAACGTTACAATCTGCACTTGAATTCTGTTGTAGAGGTTTCATTTCAAATCCAATGTGGTGGCATGCAGAGCCCAACTCGCAAAACTTGTGTCACTGTCCAAATATTTCTGGCCCTAACTGTATATTTAGAAAAGTGATTAAATACCCATTTTGGAGGGTCCCGCGTCAACATTAGATCGTGGCAAAACCCCTTTAAAAGGTTTTTTCTCATCAGGTTGTTTCACAGAACCTGCTCTTCACTTCCTGGTTAGGCTGTGGGGGGTTCTGCAGCAGAGACTGACATTTCAGCTCTGCTTTTCCTAGCTGAGATTGTTAAAAGGACATTAGTAATGGAGGAGGTTTTAACAGCAGTACAGCAGGCTACAGAGCTCTAGAGGATTCTAGTTTGTCAGTAAGAAAGAGAGTCAAGCTCCTGTGCTGCTGATTAGATACAGCAGGAAGTCACATCACCATCCCGACTAGGGGCATGTCCCTATGGCACCGGTTTGCAGCCGGTTTTTCAGACGATATGAAAAACTGGCCGCAAACTAACACTGCACGGGTTTTCCGCCCGCCGGTTTTTCAAACCACAGTTTATGAACATCGCAATGTGAAGGGGGAGGGCTTTTCTGCGCTAACCGTGGAGAAAAGCCGTCTCCTGGCGGCCGTGGGGACGGTACTAAAACAGGACAAATACCGGTCGGATAAACCGACCGATATTTGTCCTATCCCGTGGGGATGAGCCCCAGGGCTGCTGCAGCACGAGAGGTTGTAGGTAAACTAGGGAAACAGGAGAAAAGAACTGGTCTTACTCTGAAAGGAAGCAAAATCAGAACAGCAATGTATTTGGTAATGATCTTTACCTACTTCTACCTTGATTTACTTTCATATTTAAAGCTAAACAGTGTGATGAGAATATCCCTTTAAAGGGGCAAATCAAAAAGGAGGATTCTACCAGAAAACCTGCAGCATTGTTCTCGGGTCTTGTGTTTGTTCTTCTAAATTGCAGTTTCCTAGGGCCAGATGTACAGTGCTCTGTTCCTCCAGATGAGACAATATAGTGCAGATGGCTGCTGGAACGTTACAGAACAAGTTGTTCTGTTCTGCGCTCTGTCCGGAATACTAACTCACCGTGCTGAAATGTAGAGCGGCCTCAGACACTTCTTCATCACCGCTATCCGCGTCCTGTTATGTGTACGACAACCTAGGATACTTTGCAGTATTTTCTGTAAAGCTACTAGTGGCGAATAACTAAAATCGTCATAGGCCTTTTTCATCAAGATAAGCGCTGCTTTCAGATATATGAAAATCGGATCAAAAAATCTTTTTTTTTCCTTCCAGTGACAAATGTAAAGCTCGAGGGTTTACAGTCATCGTCGATGGAAGGAAGTCACAATGGAACGTAGTGAAGACTGTGGTTCTCATGCTGCAGGTAAATGGTGGTACTTTGTTCCTTTTATTTTTGAGACTGTACAGTTAGGGGATGTTCACACGGCGTTTTTGGATACATTTTAGATGCTTGTTTTGACCCTTGTTTCGGACCTTAAATGGACCCAAACATGCATCTAACCATGTGCAGTGTGATTTACATTGCTTTCAATGTCACACACTCATCTAACCATGTGCAGTGCGACTTACTTTGCTTCCAATGTAAAACACGCAAAGTTGTTCAGACATTATGTATTTTACATGCGTCTTTTGGATCCATTCAAAAAATCGACATGTCAATTCTTGATCCATTTGACACAGCAGACGCCCTGTTTAAAACTATAGGGTGCGTTCCTGCTGCAGCAAAATGCCTCCAAACACGCACCTGCATGTTGAATGCCTGTTACGCATGTGTTTTTAGGATCATAAACGTACCCCAAAACGCCGTGTGAACATCCCCTTACTTCTGTACTTACTATAGCCTCACTATATCAAATGGAATTTATACTTATAGGGATTTTCCCACCATCATACACTTGGCTCAGTCTGGCTCATCTGAAAAACTTAAAGGGGTCTGTCTCACAATGAAATTTATGTTAACATTTTCTCTCTAAAATATCTTCTGGTAATCCTTTACTTATACCATGTTTCTGCTGGAGACGTCCTCCTTTTGTTAGTTTGCAGGTGGAGCATGTGCAGTATGTAGGCTCTCCTTAAGGCTATGTTCACATGGCTTAAAATGGGAGGTATCTCAGCCCGTATTTCCCGCCGTACTGCGCTAAATACGGGGCGAGATGCGTCCCAGTCATTACGGTAATCAACAGTTCTCATAGAGAACTATGGATTACGTCTCCTCTCCCCGCTCACACAATACGACGAGCGGGGAGAGAAGTGACATGTCAATTAGTCACGGCGTATACGCGCCCTGAATAATGAATGTCTATGGGGCCGGCGGGCTGCCGGACCCCCGCTCTCAAGCACATGGCATAATTGCGGGCAAAATACGTCCGCGCAATTACACCGTGTGAACATAGCCTAACTGTGCTGGGGCTGCTCACCTATGCTAATCTTATACACAAAAAAACTGTACATCTAAACCATCAGTACAAATATTCTTACCAAAAGAAGATCAGACATAGGTAGATTTTTTACATTTTTTCTGTTGGAAGAGACTGAGGGTTTCTGGGAGGTGTAGTTTTCACATGTAAAACCCCGCGTCACATGTTAGGAGTAGCGGGACCATCCAGTTTATTTACTCGGACCTGCAAAACTAATGTAGGAACCAGTCAGGAAAGGCACAATGAAATTACTTATAGAGATTATAATGGCATGGTTGAGTATTATTAGATTGGGAATTTACAGGGCTTAAAAAAAAAAAAAAAGTTTTCAAGGGGATGTGTCCCTTCACTCACTGGCTGGACAATGTTAGATTGTGCAGCGACACCCCTCCCACCACAAAAAAAAAAAAAAAAAAAATTAGCAACACCCACATAACAGTAATACAGGAATAACAGAGAAGCAGCACGACACAGAGATATAACAGAAGATGCTCCAGAATTGTTATATTGTACAAGTTTTTACTACAATACGCAGGTTAGGAATGGCAGGAGGTCCCCTTTAAAGCTCCTTGTAGACATGAGGCCATTGGAGGTGGAATCTACCCAGTGTAAGCCGTGGTCGGTGTGAGCACTACCAGTAATAACCACCTCTCCGTAGTATTGACACGCTACTTAAAGGAATTGACCACTTCACATTGTCTTATTATGTATGTAATAGGAAAACATACAATTTTCTAATGTTCATGTACTAAAATTTTATCTCCTGTGCCTCTTTTTATACTAGTGCAATAGACCATTATCTAGAGAAATATCTGGTACAGCCCACATTTCTGTCCGTAGTAATAGCTTGCATGGAGTATCTGTATGGAAAAAAACGTTGTGACCCCTGTTATGCGGGTAAGTGTAGGTTATTGAGGAGAGAGACTACCTCCAGTAGCGTCTGGTCGTGAAAAAACACTGCACCTTCTTTTTCTTTTTACAGTTAACTTTATGATCAACATGTCATCCCCTATGGAGACACTGGTTCTACAAGTAATTAGACGCAGTGAAGAAGTTGATAGAATAACCATGTTAATGATCATTTTTCCACCATTATCCCTATTCCGTGTCATGTCACCCTGCTGCTAACTGACTGCCAGGAGGTCCCATGACTGACACCATGTTAAGTCCATGCAGTTACTCCATGGCAGCCATTACTATGGCCCACAAGTCACTGCATGCACTTCACGAGACTCACAGAAGAGCAGTACATGGACAATGTAAGTGCTGCACTGTACTGTAGGGAGGAGCTACTAGACCGCCAATCACTGCATGCAACTCAATAATACATGTAAGAACAGTACAGGACATGTAGTGCTGCACTGTACTGTAGAGTGGTGCTATAGACCGCCAATCACTGCATGCAACTCAATAATACATGTAAGAACAGTACAGGACATGTAGTACCGCACTGTACTGGTAGAGAGATGATACTAGACCGCCAATCAATGCATGCACCTCACTAATACATGTGACAGCAGTACAGGACATGTAGTACCGCACTGTACTGTAGAGAGGCATTTTAGACACTGCATGCACTTCACTAATACAGAGGTTTTTCAAGTAAAAGGCTCATGATAACTTTCTTGCTCCAGTTTCTGGGACATTGTATCTTGAAACCACATTTAACATGCAATGTTCCAGAAAAAAACCTTTGTGTTGCAAATATGGTATCCCGCCTAGAATATTGTAACTTGAGAGTGGTTTATGGTGAGTATTTAGTGCGGGCTGTATTATGGCGCAGTGAGCACCCCTGGTGGTGGCTCAATACAGGAAGAATTTTATCATGTACCATGTAGGGGTAATGGAGAGATTTATATTATTGCACTGCCTTTGATACGACATTGCAACCAGCATGCAATACAGGGAAGGCTGGAAAGAAGAGATCTAGTACAATTTACAAGAGATAATGCGCAAATACAGCAGTCTGTGTAGTCATCTGAGCCTGGAGTCAGGTGACTGAGCCCGTATTAGATATGTAATAAGTGGTTTTTGGTTTGTAATGAACGCTAGATGTACTGTCATGCGTGTTTTCTTTTGAATATTGATCCAGTCTGATCGCTCTTGGGATAAGGAGTGAAATGTTTTCTTTTAGGGCGGATTGTTTCGAGCCTTATAGGTTCCATATTTTTCTGGAACAATAGGGAGAAACAAAATTCTAAAATTACTGATAGCCCTCCCATTCATTCACTTCTCCCCAGTCTTTGTTGAACTTCATTGATATGACTTTTTTTCAAGTATACTAAGGAGCCATTTACACGGCACAGGACAATTACCGGTCGGTTTATCTGACCGATATTTGAACTGTTTTCGTGCCGTCCACACGGCCGCAGGGGGCGGCTTTTCTCCGCGATTAGCAGATAAAAGCCCTCCCCCTTCACATAGACATGTTCTTCTGCCACCCGAAAACCGGTCGGAAGAATGAACATGTTCTATGTTTTTCGGGCCGCTGGCGGACTGAAAAACCACCCGGCGGAAAACCCGTGCAGTGGGGACTGCTGCGTGGGTTTTCCATAGGGGCCCATGTTAAAAGTTTTCACCTGGTTTGCAGATGGTTTTCAAAACCGAAAACCGTCTGAAGAACCGGGTGAAAACCCATGCCGTGGGGACAAGGCCTAACTACTCTCCTAAGCACTGAAATCGCAACAACAGGAAGGAAAAGGAAATTACAAGATTGATAGACATATATAATAAATATATATATATATATATATATATATATATAATATACATATATATAAAATG
This sequence comes from Phyllomedusa bahiana, assembly GCA_025379985.1. Lineage (NCBI taxonomy): Eukaryota > Metazoa > Chordata > Amphibia > Anura > Hylidae > Phyllomedusa > Phyllomedusa bahiana. The sequence continues at coordinate 127,625 of JAODAL010000718.1, read as the reverse complement.
AAAACAAATATTCAACTTGATTTATTCAGGATTAGTGCTACATTTACTGTATGAGTTTGAGCGCCACATGCAGAAATAACCACACTTGGAAAGTTATTGTGATGTTATTAATGGTTGTCTGAGGAATGTTCTGCCATGCTGAATGCACTTGAGCAAGTCATCAGTATTGGCTGTTGGCAGACCCTTTGCAATTGTCAACCAATGACATCCCAGATGTCCTCCATAGGAGACGAGTCCAGGGATGCTCCAGACCATGGTGGCACGTTTAGACCACGCAGACTGCTTGTAGCACGAGCAACACGCAAACTGGCGTTGTCCTGCTGCAAAATGGCTCCTAGGTCATTTTGGTGGAATGGCCGAACCATTGGTTCCGTGACCAAATCAATGTAATGCCAAGCTGTCCTTGTACCTGAAATGAAGACTAAAGGGGTCTAGCTATCATACATTATACCTACATTATACCACTCCAGACCATAATCCCGGGACTAGGACTGGTGTGGTGATCCCTTGTGAAGTCCTCTTTATAGTGTTGTCCAAGGCAAATGTGGATCTCAAAGCTGAAGAGGATGAACCTTCATTCAAGCCACCATTGCCGTCTTGCTCTACCCCAGGATAGCCTTTAAGAACGGTGGTGTGAGGTCATTGGATGTCTGGTTTGTAGGCCAGTGTTATACAAATGCCTTCTGGTCAGCAATGTTTGCCGCCCTAGGCTTGGGTTGTGATGTCCAATTTCACTTGCAACACAGAACGGATCACTCCGTCGGATTATCTGCCCGTGCAGAGGTTCACTTCCTCCCACCTCTAGCTGCCATTCCAGTTCTTCAGTGATCTCACTGGGAAACGCAAACAGTGCCAAACTTTCAATTAAGGTGGGGAGTGATTTGCCAGATGATGAACCAAGGTCTCTCAGTTCAGGGATTCTGTCCCTCTCAGTTTGCTACCAGTGGCGATAAATGGCATGTTGAAAAACAGGAGGCATCGCACAATCATCTCACACCACTTGTTTTTTGAGGTTTCATGTCGCTAAAAAAAATTGCTTTCAAACTGGCTTTCATGCTCGACCATATGCCATTGAATGTAGCTTGGTTCTTTAAAATTTGATCCTTTGCAGACCTTAGCGACAACTGCTATTTCCTGGGCATGACCTTACGACTTGTCCTTCTTGGTGTTGCAATTTACAAACTTGCATGCAGGGCTGTGGAGTCGGTAAGCCAAAGCTTCGACTCGGACTCCTTCGTTTTCAACGACAACTCTGACTCCCTCATACATGACGCATGTTTAAGTGATAACTTTAGTGTAGTAAAATGGTAACATCAGGCTTTTTATCACCCTTATGATACAGTAATCAAACTATTTAGGTAGAACATAGAATATTTCTATTGGATACGACTTTAGAACACAAAAAACTTTAATAAATTGTAAATATGCAAAACGCTGCAGTAAGTGGGGAAAAAACATTTTCAACAAAAACGTACTGAATAGCATTTGTTGAGTGAGTGTATGAATTTGTTTGGAGAAATAGTATTGCCTCCATCAGTTCCTCCATAAATGACCTCAAATCTGATCTCATTATTTCCAGGCTAGAGAATGGCCTCTCTACACAAACTTGGGTTGGGGGCAAAGTGGTGACCACATGGGCAATATCTCTAACAATGTCAGGGTATAAAGGAATTGCCTCATGCGCAGTCAGTTCTGATGAATGGTTAAACCCTTCTGCTTCTTTGAAAGCAAGTGAAAAATTTTGCTGAAATCTGGTCAATCTGTTTGCTAAGGGAGCGGAATTTTTTCCCCTGTGGCAACACTTTGTCTGCTTCATGTCATCCAAATACTTTTCAAAATCAAACTCCTCTGATGAGGCTGAAGATATGGGAGCAGTAGCACGGGCAAGGCCCAATTCCTCTTGCTCTTGGCACCGCATTGAAATAATTGTACCAATGTATTATATCATTTTGAAGTCGGTTCATTTTATAACGACTCCGACTCAACAGTCCTGCTTGTATGTTATTTCTCTACAAAGAAGGGCCTGTGAAGCTGTGAAGATCCAACCAGCTTGATCCCAGTCATCCTTATAGACGGCAGCCCAGCAGATCTCTTTAAAATCTCAGGTCTATGGTCATCTCCAGATACAGATTTTACCATCGGATACTGCAGTCCACTGACATAAGCCGCTCCAGAACACATTTCGGCAGGACGGCCTGTGCATAGTTTTTGTGAAATGTTGGGTTGGCAGCACAGGCTTAATCCTTATGAAGAGAACGTGTGCATGTGGTTTGTACGTTATCTCGGCGCTCATCTGCGTCCCTTCAGGCTCCACGGTTTCCTGGTGCAATCCAATCAGAACTGGAGATAGTCTGTGTATGTCTGATTTCTGGAAAATTGGATTCTACGGAGACAGAGACTGATGTGAATAATTATGTTCCCTGTAAATGTCTGCAGAATGCATCGTATCTGTATAAATAATTGACGCTAAATAAATAAAACATATGTTTTAACCGGATTATTTGCAAGAAACATTCCCCTGGGGAGAGGCAGGAGAAGCGAGCTGATCTCGGTGGTTGGTTTTTTTGTTATCCCTCACATCCATAAGCACATAAGCTTTTTATAGAAAGGATTGTAACTGATAATTGTGAGGACCTGAATGAATCTAAAGACCTCCCCCCCCATATGCTGTATATACCTCATATCTACGGATGACTTTTTACTAAGTATAAAATTGTAAAGTGAGCCAGCCAAAAATATGCGAGGTGTAGAAGGCAGCAAAAATATATTTTTATTAAACCATTAAAAAACATTCCAGATAGACAAAAAGTGCATCAAGCCAGCAACTTGCTGACGCGTTTCAGATCAAGAGATCCTTCCTCACAGCAAAGGTTACACCCTTAGCCCTAGGGTGTTCACTTTACATTTTTCTGCTTCGGACATTTTGGAGCGACTATAAGGACTTGCTTGAACCGTGCCAGAATATTCAGGTGAGCTGAATTGTCTGTTTCTTACTAAGCATGTCGATCAGATTTAGTGGCTACCGTGATCCCTCAAGTTACAGTAGTCTCAGGATACAGTATTTTCACCCAACAATCATGCCTTTCCTCAGACACTGTATGTTGAGTGTGGTTTCAAGATACAACGTCACAGGTACCGCCGAACTGCGGCTCATGCAATTGACAGGAAGATCCAACCAGTTATCATGAACATTTTAGGCAATGTTCACACGGCTTATTTTGGGATGGATTTCAGCCCGTAATCCGGGCCGTACTGCGCGAATTACGGGCCGAAATCCGTCCCAGTCATTACGGTAATCAACAGTTCTCATAGAGAGCTATGGATTCCGTCTCCTCTCCTCGCTCGCGAAATACGGAGAGCGAGGAGAAAGTGACATGTCAATTAATCACAGCGGGATACGCGCCGTAGATAATGAATGTCTGTCGCCCCCGCTGCCGAGCGCACGCCGTAATTGCGGGCGAAATCTGTCCTGCAATTACGCCGTGAATAAACCATGTGAACTCGGCCTTATTTGTAAGGGTATGCTCACACAATGAAATTTTATGTTCGATTTACTGCCTATTTTGCGCATCAGAATAAGCTTCAAACAATCTTCTAAGCAGCTCTCATTGATTTCAATGTAAAATATGCGCCATCATTCACACGACTCGTATTTTACAAGCATAATAGTGGGGTGTATTTTGGGACGATTTTAGTCGCTTAAATTTTAGTGTCCTGTCAATTCTTGAGGCGTTTATGTGAGTAATATCCCCATAGGAAACAATGGTGGGGCGTATATTCGGCACATAAACGCCACAAAATGTGTTCTATACTTTGTTTAAAATACATTTTAAAATGTGTCTCTAATGAGGCGTATTTTAAAGCTCATTTTGAAACAATTAAAAATTACATTGTGTGAACATACCCTAAACATCTGTGTTAGTGAGGTGCTTGGCAGTTTAGTAGCGCCTCTCTACAGTACAGTGCAAATCTACCCGTCCTGTACTGCTCTTACATGTACCAGGATGAGCGGCTCCAGCCTTCATTCATAGATGCGGGTCTTTGCTCAGTTTCGTTCAGTAACTTAGTAGTTTACTTTTATTAGGGCATGTAATCTAGTCCTTAATCTATATTCCCTGCTATAAGATCTGCTTGGAGATAGAATCTCAGTGAATACATTGTGCGTTTTAGGTTCTTTTTATTCTTCTTTGTTAGAAATCCCCTCTATGATTAGCGTCTAGCCTGGTAGTTCTTAAAAAGGAGAAGATCCTATAACATAGCTTCAGTTACTGCATTTGCTTCAGGCTCTGACCCGTGTTGAAGCAGGATAAGTGAAGAAGGCACAGGGCTCCCGTTGCGGCTTCCACCACGTCTGTCACTCACACCGCACATCCCATAGCAGCAATTAAGATAAAATGAGTTTTCTGTGCCCCGAGGCTTCTCTTCGAGCTGCGACCAGCTCTGAGGCTGAACACAGCAGCACCTCCAACACTGGACAGGAGTCAATGATCGCCGTAGGTTGCCTAATATTGAGTTATTTGATATTTAAAGTGACATGACAGGATTCATCTGGAGGTTAAAGTATAAGAATTGACTCCACGCTTGTGCCCTTGAAGTAAACCCCTCGGGTCATAATAATTTCATGTCTAAACTTGGTTTCTTGTCATCGCCTTCATTTGTCTTTTTTTTTTTTTTTTTTTTGCTTTTACTGTTTTGTGTTGTACAGAATTATGTCATAGTACTACTGTATTTGTGGATAATTGTGCCACTCTGGCCACAGATTCATCTCCCAGCTTATCCTGCCACTCTTAAAGGGATTTTCCCATCTGGCTGATTCACAGAGCCTGCTCCTCAAAACCAAGTTCAGACTCAAACTTCCTGATCCGGCTAAGGGTGGTTCTAGAGTAGTGATTGGCATATCCGCTCTGCTATTCCTAGCTGAGCCTGTTAGAGGAACATTAGTGCTGGAGGGGTCCAAACAGCAGAGCAGAAGGCTACAGAACTTTCAAGGATTAAAGTTTGTCAGTATGCCATGTGACTGCTGCAGGTATAGCACCATGATGACGTGTCCCCAGTCTTCTCTGCTCAGCCGGCATTCTGTGATGCTGTCTCTTCCCATGTGACTGCTGCAGCTGACTATAGCACCCTGATGACATGTCCACCGTCTTCTCTGCTCAGCTGGCTTTCTTTGATGGTGCCCTTTCCCTTGTGACTGCTGCAGGCGAGTATAGCGATGACGTCCCCAGTTCCCCAGTCTTCTCTGCTTAGCTGGCCTCCAGTGATGGTGTCCTTTCCCTTGTGACTGCTGCAGGTAACTGTAGCACCCTGGTGACGTGTCCCTAGCCCTCTGGGCTTCTCCAAGCTACTGGCCTCCCGTGATGGTCTCTCCTCCCATGTGGCTACTGCAGGTGAGTATAGCACCATGATGACCCGTCTCCAGTCACCCAACCATTTCTGCTTGGCTGGCTTTCAGCAATGGTGTCTCTTCCCATGTGACTGCTGCAGGTGCGTATAGCACCATGATGACATGTCCCCAGTCTTCTCTGCTTAGCTGGCCTCCTGTGATGTGTATCATCCCATGTGACTGCTGCAGGTAACTGTAGCACCATGGTGAAGTGTCCCTACCTAGCCCCTTCAGCTTCTCTAAGCTACTGGCCTCCCGTGATGGTCTCTCCTCCCATGTGGTTACTGCAGGTGAGTATAGCACCATGATGACATGTCCCCAGTCTTCTCTGCTTAGCTGGCCTCCTGTGATGGTGTCGCTTTCCAACTGACTGCTGCAAGTGAATATAGCACCATGATGACATTTCTCCGGTCCTACAGTCTTCTCCGCTAACCTCCAGTCATGGTGTCACTTCCCAACAAACCCCCCCCCCTCCCTCCCCCAACTGCCCTATCCCACACCCCTCCCCCCCCAGAAAAAAAAGAAAAAAGGTGTCAAACAGTAGCGTTCTCATTCTGTAGCGTATTTTTGCTCTAAATTTGCAATACACAAAAACTTGGATCCTGATATTCAATAAAACAGAAGAGTCTGTCTCTGTCAAGTTAAGAAAAAAGTAAAACCTAAGGGTACAACCAAGGGGGATCTTCTGCAGTTTTCCACTACAAAATCCACCAGTATGTGGACGACTCATTTACTCTACTTTGCGGCTATTGTATTTCATCACAGATTTTTCCACAAGCAAAACTGCTGCAAAAAATCCACAGCAGATCTGCCTTGTATAGACATATCCTGGCAGAAACTTATGGCGGGGTCCACACTGAAAAACCTATAGATCCCTTACCAAAGGATAGACCAACTTGCCACGGCAGCAGCCCATTGTGTGTAGCCTCTTATTCCAGGGTCGTTTCCCACTGTGGGGTGCTTCGTGCAGGAGCTCATGCACCTTACTGTTCACCATTCAGCAGGTAAAACAAAAAATGAATAAACCAATTAACAAAAATTGATGGCACTAAATTAATTTCTATTAGCAGCGCTGAAATATTTATAACTGCTATGTAATAAATTGTGGGAGGGTTATGTGACCATAGAGAGAATGCCATTCAGCGGCTCTTTTATGTGTGACAGCTTTATGAGTTGCTGTAATCCAGAATGCTCGTTAACTTAATGATCACAGAAACACTTCATGAGCAATGAGTCTACTAAAGTTATGCACGAAAACATACGGGGCTACTTTTACAACCAAGCCATATAAATATAGCACCGGAACTCTGCAAATAGAAGTGGTGCGAGTGCTGCGCCATGGACGCTTTTTAGGTTTTTAGAAATCACTTCCTATTTCATGGACGATTGTTTCAGCTTTGATGGTTTTTAATTGAGAAAACAGTGTAAAATTGTTTACTGAATATTATAGCATTAAAAATGTTAGCGTAATCTCAGATGATATTACCGTTGGTTTAACACTGAAGATAAGTTCTACGTTTGTTTATATGATATTAGATCTAGTGCAACTTACAGTGAAGGACATAATTATTTGATCCCTCCCTGATTGTGTAGGCTTTCCCACTGACAAAGACATGAACTGTCTATAACTTTAAGGGTAGGTTCATTTTAACATTGAGAGGTAGAATATCCAAAATAAAATCCAGAAAATCACATTGTATAAATCTGACCACAGCACCTTCTAATCACTCACAGAATCATCCAGGTATTCATTGATATACTTCAGATGGGCCTGTACATGTGTCTTCTTGAGCAGGGGGAGTTTGTTGGCCAATCGAACGCAGCGAGACTGTGGTTAATAAATCAGGAATTGGTAGTTTTGGCAGTGTGGGCAGGTGCCAGGTCCTGCCAGAAAATGAAACCAGCATCTTCATAAAGCTTGTCAGCAGAGGGAAGCATGAAGTGCTCTAAAATTTCCTGATGAACAAAACTCGTCTCGAAAAAGCAAAACCTCGTATGGCCATGTCGACAGAAAGTGTAAAAAGTTATGGCTCTTGTAATGCACCAATGGACACTGGTAGATGCCTGCGCTGAATTACTGCTTTATATAACGCAGTGGACCAACACCACCAGATGACCTGACTTCCCAAACCATCCCTGACTGTGGGAACTTCACACTGGACCTCAAGCAGCTTGGATTGGGGCCTCTTCACTCTTCCTCCAAACCTTGATTTCCACATGAAATTCAAAATTTTCTTTCACCACAAAACATTACTTTGGACACTGAGCACATTCCAGCCTTTTTCTTCTTAGCCCAGGTTTGACGCTTCTCACAGTGTCTCTGGGCCATGAGTGGCTTGACCCAAGAGATGCGATACTTGTAGCCCATGTCCTGGACATGTCTGTGTGGCGGCTCTTGAATCACTGACTCCAGTCGCAGTCCATTCTTTGAGAATCTCTTCCAAATTTTTGAATGGCCATTTTTGACAATTCATTCCAGGCTGCAGTCATCCCTGTTGTTTGTGCACTTTTTTTACCCCACTTTCTCCTTCCACACAATTTTCCATTAATGCTTTGATGCAGCAATCTGTAAACAGGCAGCTTCTTTAGCATTGACCTTTTTTGGCTCTCCCTGTGAACAGTCGGTTTCTTTAGCAATGATCTTGTAGGGCTTCCACTCCTTGTGGAATGTGTTAAAGGGGTTTTGCCACAATGTAATGTTGATGTGGCATCCTCCAAAATGGGTATTTAATGGGTACTTTTGCTACAGCATTTCTCAATCCCCCTTAGTTACCTGAAAGCCTGCATTAGACACGACCAGAGGAGCTGACAGGCCGCGCTTGCGTGAAACACTTCTTATCTGATGACAGGGAAAATGAATGAGCTTCAAGGGGCTGGGGAGAAATGTGCAGTGTATGAGCCTGTGTCTTGCTGTATAGAGAATCCACTGTTGTAATGTTATTATTTCAGTTAAGTTTTTAGATGCTTCCTTATTCCTCACTTCTGCTCACCCCCTCCCTCTCTCCCCTGCAGCCTTCATGACTCAGCGTGATTTGTTTATATTCTACTTTGTGCTGATTAGGAGGTAAGGAACTCAGGTCCTGGCAAATCCCCTTTAATGATTGCCTTCTGGACAACTGTCAAGTCAGCAGTCTTCCCCATGATTGTGTAGCCCAGGCACTCTCAAACTGCGGCCCTCCAACTGTTGGGAAACTACAGCTCCCATCATTCCCACTGTTATAGATAATATAAATGCATGATGGGAGTTGTAGTTTCTCAACAGCTGAAGGGCCGCAGTTTGAGGATACCTGGTGTAGCCTACGGAACCAAACTGAGCGACCATTTACAGGCTTGGGTATCAAGGGTATTTTAAAAAACAAAAATCTCTTTAAAAAAGTGGGAAAAGCTCTAGAGTGCTAAAGTTAAAAAATTACTATTTATTTTACATATAAATAACGCGTTTCACACTCGCTTCACACTCGCCTCAATTTAACAAGCTTTATATACATTTCCTGTCTATACACAGATCACTACCTAAGAGGATAATTGATTCAATTAGGGTCTTTAATTTTGTAAACATTTCACCTCATTACTCTCAGGTTCATTCAAAATTTTAAAGTCATTGATACAAGTAAATTCCATTCAAAAAAAATCCATTATAAAATGTGTCTTCCTAAAAAAGGCTATTTAAAAGGTATTATATGGTTTTTTTATCTGATCTATTTGATAAATCTATTTATATAATATATTTATATATATATTTTATATATATATTTTTATAAAAAATATATATATATATATATATATATATATATATATATAAATAAATTTATAAAAGAAATGGTCCTTTATTAATTTTTGTATTAAAAAGAAAAGAAAAAAAATATGGATAAAAAATATAAAAAAATATTATATAGATTGATCTCAATCCGTTTATCGCGATCACGGGCTTACACTATAGATTCAAAAACTTCATTTAATCCATGTGGTTTATAGTGTATTTAGTTTATAGATCCAATAATCTCGCGGCTGTTTAATTTTTTTTTTCTATTTGGAAACTTTTTCCGGGATGAATTCAATGGGTTGGATGAATAATCTAGCATTACTATTAGGAACTTCAAGGCAATGCCTAGCAGACTGTGAACAAGTCTTAACTGTGCTTCACGTTATATCAAATTCTTTAAACGTTTAGATAACTTAATTGAAAGTTTTCCCACATAATGTATGCCACAATGGCATGTAATCAAGTAGATTACAAAGTTGCTAGAACAAGTGAGAGGGTCTTTTATCTCAGTGATTTTCAACCTTTTTTGAGCCGCGGCACACTTTTTACACTTAAAAAATCCTGGGCAAAACCAAACCAAAACCCAAAAAATGGCACAAAATGACACTTAAACAGTACATTTTATACTTATAGTTTATAATTTCGATTCTTGCCAGAGATGCACACCCTGTAAACCCAAAGTGCCTCCATTGTAGCCAGTGGGCGCCCCCCCCGTAGGCAGTTGATCCCCCCCCCCCTTGCAGCCAGTGATGCCCCCTTGCAGCCAGTGATGCCCCCCGTGTAGCCAGTGATGCCCCCTTGTAGCCAGTGATGTCCCCCTTGTAGCCAGGATGCCCCCTTGTAGCCAGCGATGCCCCCCTTGTGGCCTTTGATGCCACCTTGTAGCCAGTTTTGCCCCCCTTGTAGCCAGTTTGCCCCCCTTGTAGCCAGTGTGCCCCCTTGTAGACAGTGTGCCCCCTTGTAGCCAGTGTGCCCCCTTGTAGCCAGTGTGCCCCCTTGTAGCCAGTGTGCCCCCCTTGTAGCCAGTGTGCCCCCCTTGTAGCCTGTGTGCCCCCTTGTAGCCAGTGTGCCCCCCTTTGTAGCCAGTGTGCCCCCCTTGTAGCCAGTGTGTCCCCTTGTAGCCAGGAATGCCCCATTATAGCCAGTGTGCCCCTCTTGTAGCCAGTGATGCCCCTGTAAGTAATTATAAAATAACAAAAGAATACTCACCTGGGTCCGCGCGTCCCGGTCGGAGCTGCTGAGCAGTGGGAGCTGCAGAGCGGTGTAAGCGGTTTTGACGTCATCAACGCTGCTTACGCTGCACGCAGCTCCAAGGATCTCCTCGGTGGCAGAGCTGCCAAAATGAGGAGACCGAGGGGTCACAGGGGGCGCGGTGAGAGCTGTGCGCCCCTGTGACGCTGATACAAGGGGAGGAGTCAGGACAGGAACGATCCGTCCCGCCTCCTCCCTGCAGCTGCTGGCTCTGCGCGGCTGTTATAAAACAGTCGCGCAGAGTCAGGGGCGCTCCTCCGTTTTCATTAACCGTAAGCCATAATCCTCCACATTAAAAGAAATGAAACGCTTGAAATATATAACTCAGTGTGTAATGGGTCTATACAATATATGGCTTTCTCTATGTGACTAGAATTACAGACTTGATTTTTTATATCAATTTTTCAATGATATTCTAATTTTTTGAGATGCACTAGTACATGCTTAGTGGGATAAGGCAAGAAAGTGGCCCCTAAAGATGAGCAAGGGGCCCGATCAAAGGGCTCCCAGACGTGGGATATGCTGTGATCCATTTATTATTGAGAATCTTTCCTGGACCTCTGCACCTCCGTGACATGCTTCCTCACCGTGGCTGGAGAACAGCCTGAGCTCACAATAACCTAGACCGGATTTCTGTTCTTCCTATCTCCTGCTAAGTGCTTTAGAAAGCGCAGTGATTGATATAGGTTGGTGTAAAGTTCAGCCCTGCATTCTGTTACCCACTGAAGGCACTGAATTATGGATTGAAATGTGAACTGGGAGGAACAGTGAGAGCTTTGTGTGTCTTTTCTATCAGATAGTCTTTATTTTTTTCATCCCTCAGGCTGCGATTTGTAGAAAAATATACATTTTGGGCTGTGTTTGGGAGAGGAGTGGGTAATCTCCTCTTGCTTACTGAATTTCGAAATATCAAACTTTTTCTTCATTGCTTTTCCAGCCGTCCTAATAGAGTTTGGTAGCTTTATCTAGCAGTTCTCGGGCGCAGGGAAGATGGATAATCTCTTATCTGCCACACAGAATGTGATAAGTAGCTTCTAGAAGTTTATTTAGGGGCTGAAATCCTTTTCAGGGGAATTAAGGTAAATCCATATTTTTAGGTTTGTGAAAGCAGTTTATTACTGCTGACGGCTAGATAAACTTCGCAGGTTTCAATTTGTGACCAAATGGTAAAGGTACGAAGACCTAAGTACGTTTGTTAGGAATGGTATACTTATGTAAGTCGTGCTGAAGGAGTTTGCAAGCTTGAATTTAAATAGGACCCGTGACATCTCCTGACTTGTGTAGTTTTAGTAAATCCTTGTGTTCCCTGTGAGATAACAACCCGGATCATCTTCTCTTATATCTCTGTGTTGTGCTTTTCCTCTGTTAATCCTCCTAGAGATGTATTACTTAATCTGTCAACTGGGAGTTGCCGTTCAAGTTTTCAGAAGGGTGTGTCTCTGCACACATTAAAGGGGTGTTATCGTTTGAGCTGCTCGTGCTGTTCAGCTAATTTTCTCAGATTGAGTTTGAAATCCAGGGGCGTGTCTCTCCTGTCAGCAGGCGTGTCTCTCCTCCCAGGAGGCGTGTCTCCCCTCACTGAAGAACTGTGACATCATCATTTTGTTTAAAGCAGGGGATGCAGAAGGTTGTCTGGATATAACAGCTCTGTAGCCTCCTGCCTGCTTATGTCTGCAGCCTTGAGGCTCCAAACTCCAGCAAGCACCTGTCATATGTCTTAGTTTACACACAACTGAAAGCCAGCAGCTGTTACTTCTAGCGGTGTTCATCCAAATTGTACTGACAACAGGCAAAGATCTTTACTCAACTACAAATGTCAGCTTCAAGTAAAGTTCTCTGCTTGCTGTCAATGGCATGTGAGTGAAAACAATGGGGGAGAAGCAAATCAGCTTTGAGAGAAGACTCTGCTCAGCTTGTAACTGACTTGGGCTGGTGGTGCAGAGGTAGAGCAGTGGTAGACTATTGGTTTTACAACAAAGGGGTTTGGAGTTCTAGTCCCTCACAGGGTATATTTTTTTCCCCCCTAAATTCTACACATATGTAGAGAGACCTAAAATATATATGTTAATCTCTATAATGATATATATACATATACAGGGCTCCCCTATATCATGTCTCATCCCCCAGAATATATGCATTATGTTGGAAGTGCTTGGTGTGACTACTGTGACAATGGGACACTATATAGGGGAGCTTTGTTTGTGTATATGAATAAAATGATAGATGTCTACACATATATTTTCATATCTTTACATATGTGTACAAATTTTAAAGAAAAAAAAAACAAAACAACTGATGGGGCTTGAACTCCCAACCTCTCTCTTGCAGGGTGGATCATCTAAGCACTGCCCTATATAAGCAGCTTATACAGATGCAGTGTTGAATCCTTATGTTATACACTACAGGTGATGATGTCATAAGGAGGCGGGGCTTGCATTCGATCTGAGGAACAGAACACCTTCTTTTCCAAGTTGCAGCTTAAGGACTGGATCTGTGAGGAGGTGAATCAACCTCTTGGCAAAAGCTCCTTAAACAGCCAGTAATTGCCCAGAACATTGACCCTAAAGCTGGGAGATGTACATAGAGCCAACAGACCTTGGTTTCACTATCGATTTTAACAGCTCAGAGAGGAGTAAACACAGAGTGTGCAGGCAGCCAATCACAGCGCAGGGGGCGGGGCGGGGCTTTTTCCCTGTCTAGGGGGACCCAACAGCGAAAAAATTCACCACCCAATCACGTGCAGGGGGGTGTCTAGGGGCGAGAATCGACCAGGGGGCGTTCGCCCGCCCATAGAAATAAAGACAGATTTAAGGATGCTCAATTGCTAAAAAAAGTGCAGGGGTAAGCAACCCAATTACAAAAGTGTTATTTTTACTGTCCCCATATCTGAGACAAATCTTTTTAACGTAAAACCCCTTTTAACGTCGCACTGATTGGACAGTTCTTGTGCGGGGACACACCCTTCACCCCAGACGTTTAGCCTTTTTCCCACTCACGCCATCTGCCGCGTTTCTACTTTTCACTCTATTTGAGCACGTACGCCTCACTCATACCTTACTTTTTGCAAATTTTCAGCTATCCTTACCTTATCACTTAATAGATGTCATTTGAGAAAGGCCTCTCGCTGAAACGTCGTATAATTATCTGACAATAGATACAAAATTTGACTTTTGTACCCTACTCTTTTTTAGATTTTCTTTTGAGAACAACTTGTAAGTGAAAAACTTTTTAATTTACCCATGTTCACCGCTTATTTTGGGACTGATTTGGTCCCTAATCCGTGCCGTACGTCGAAATACGGCCAAATCCTCCAGTCTTACGAAATCCACTTTCAAAATGGGAAATAGGTTTACGTCCTTTTCCCGCTCGAGCGGGAGAAAGGAAAAATGCACATTCCCCGGGGGATCCCCGTGGAATTTTTTTGCTATGGGGGGGCGGGCAGCCCCCCTACAGGGCACCGGGCGAAATTGCGGGGATATCCTCCCGCAAATAAGCCATGTAACATTTTTTACTGTAAAGATTCTGGCCTTTTGTTAATAAATATACCTCTTTTTTCTAATCGCAACTTTGGTGTGTAGTGGATTTACATATTCATCAATAAATTAAGAGACTTGTCTACCCTTAAAGGGAATCTGTCGCCAATTTTTTTTTTTTTACTTATTAAATCAAGCCCCTGATATTTTTTTTCCCTCATCTTTTTATTTCCGTTTGTAGATTTCTTATTGGGGCCGTCATAATATTGTGGGGGAGACATTTTGCTTGCATGCTTTAACACATCAAAGATACTTTACAGCGCTTCAGCACTTGGATTCTTAAGACAGATTCTGCCCCATAACTTTTATGGGAGAGTTTTCACTGGAAGGGAGGGGGGGGGGAGCTGTGACATCTCCTTTGTGACTGGGGGGTTTCTGTTTTATCTGTACACAAGGGTGTTACTTTCGTGTGACCCCTTTGTGGATAATGAGCCACTGTGAAAACTCCTAAACAGAACGGGAAGGTCAGACGATTATTAGGCTTATAGCCAAATTTAAAACGCAGGACTTAAGAATTATAAAAAAAAAAATACTGAAAGTAAATTTTAAAATTAAAAAAACATAACCAAAAATTCCTAAAAAATGTGTTTTTAAAAAAAATGTGAGATAAACAATAAGTCATTTTTTTGATGACACATTCCCTTTAAATAAAATTTAAAGCTAATAGCCCCGCACATGTCATAAAATACCACCAAACAGTACCGCCCCCTAATTGCCCAGCATTCGCAAGAAAACTCAGTGGACTGTTTTGGTTTACTACCCCCACACATGACCACTTTAACCAACACTTTGCCTCCCCTGGCACACGGACAAACTGTGGTGTGATGCCAGTACCCAACAAGGACTTCTAGGGCCCCAAAAATTGGGGTATGTGGTCAAATGCCGACTATAAAACCCCCCATCCCCCCCCCTTGTTGGACGTACTACAGGGTTTAATGGGAGGGGGGGTACCTTTTTTTGACTTACTAAGCGTCCATGTATTTATTTTTTACAGGTGGACAATGTCATCCTGCCGGTTATGTTTTAAAAGCCCCCATGCAACGATATGGGTTTTTTTTTTTCCCCCCTATTCCGTAAACAGTCAGTAAATGGCATGAGGGTTTTCTGTTAGCCTTAGTTCACACGGCGGATTTGGCCGCAGGTTTCAGCGGTTGCCGCGGGGCCAAAACCTCGCCCCTATCGGCCCCCAAACCCCCCAGTTCATTACTGGTTTTCCAGGGAAACCGCTTGCTATTTTTCCCCGGCGCAGGTTTTGGCCAACCTTGCCCGCCGGGGAGAATCTTTTCGGGGCCCCGGGGGTGTGAGAAGTCTTTTCGGCCCGGGGGTGTGAGAAGTCTTTTCGGCCCGGGGGTGTGAGAAGTCTTTTCGGCCCGGGGGTGTGAGAAGTCTTTTCGGCTCGGGTTTAGTCTTGCATATTAATTTGTATGGGCGAAAACCTCGCCGCAAACCACGCCCAAAACACGCCTCAACCGCGACGAAACCCGTGCCGATAAACGGCGTCGGGAGACGCGAGGTTTTGGCCGTGGCAACCGCGCTGAAACCAGCAGCCAAATCTGCCGTGTCAACATCCCGTTACAGTATAAGGTCCTTTTAATAGAGTTATTATCCACCTTAACCTCCTGACTGAGAAATTATGATTTTAAAAAAAAGGTTTTCAGGAAGGCAACAACTTTAAAGAATGTTTTAAGAACCTGACAGAGAGAAAAGTCGGATCGAGCTTCTTACTGGAGTTTTTTGTCAAATTTTTTGCTGGGAAAATTATTGAAACCCCTTTTGTTCTTGGTGCACTGACCTCCGCTTTACATCAAGGGGGTAGTTATAAACCCCCTCCACTAAAAGTTTTAATAAAATTTTTGGCTGTATAGTTCTGCCCCATACACCGCCCAGCGCAGGCTTTTATGTACATAGTGTGTAGTAAATTGGTTCATGTTCTTTCTTACATGCTGCATTTCATTGCTTTTTGCGTTTCATTTTCAGAATGTGGTTCCAGCAGAAGTGTCTCTGGTTTGTGTGGTGAAGCCGGGAAAAATTTTGGATAAGAAATAACCATTTTTCTTTTGGGAAGGAGAAAGATCCCTTTGGTTTGAGGGAAAAGTTGGTAAATTTATCTACAAAAGTCCCCAGGGGTGAAAGAAAATGCTCTTTCAGTTGCAGATTTGCTCAGAGTTGGACAAAACTTGGTGGCCCTGACTACTAGATTTTGCTTCCTGCTCATTATGCATTTAGCGGCCCAGTGTTTCCCAACCCCCAAGTGCAAAATTTTCCTTCCTGCAGAAAAATTAAACAAAGAGCTCCCCCTTTATGGGAAAAAAATTTTGCCACTACTCCCTCCCTCACCCACCTCCATGCTTTCCTGACCGCCGTTCCTGGGCAACAACTGGTTAAATACACATAAGGGGTGACATGTATGAACAGGGCTTCAGCAGAAGTCTGGTGTCTTTTCAGCCCGAAAACTGGGGCAGCCAGTTTCATCAATATTTTCATAGTTTCATCACTCCAATATTAGACGCATTACAAAGCACTTTGTTATGCGCCTGAGATGGGAGGGAGCATGCTGGAGGCGTGTTGCACTACAACTGTACAAAGCTACAAATTTATAGCTTCAGTACAGCAAATCCAGGCACATTACTGTTGGAACAGGTAGACCAATTTAAAAGTGGTTTACCTGAGCCAGAAGTGTCGTGTTGTAGCTTGAAAGCACTAAATCTATGACACGCGATAGAACAGGTTCATAGATTTAGGCACATTCCACACTACTAATGCGCACAAAAAAATGGTGCCTGAGCGACAAAGATCACACATTTCACCCCAAGATGTCCAATAATGACAGCACTGGATGCTCCTCCTGCATGGGCCTCTATAGGAGGAGGCAAGTGTAGGAAGCTTCATACTGTAACTGACAATAGAGTACAGAGGGGCTAGCATTGTCTACTGGAACAGAAGTGCAAGGAAATGGAGAAGTCATAATTTCAGTTCCACTAAGTCTCCATGTATATCAGTGAGGGATTGGTCTTTTTGCTAAAGACCCCAAAACATTTTTAATTTACATGTTTTTGTGTTATTTATGGGGAGGGGGGGTTGAGATATGACAGTAGTTCCTGTTAGGCTGTGTCTACACAGCTAAGTTAAAATACCATCCAATATCCGGCAGTATTATAACTTGGCCGCACCACGGTTTTTGGCACGGGCTTGCTCTAACGACCGCGATCAGTTTTCGGATCTGCCGTCACCCCCATACATTGAATGTACGGGAATCTGACGGCAATTTGGCGGAAGATATGACCCTAGACTGCTGCACAGATTTTTTATTGCTATGTATGAGGCACAGGCTACAGTCGGATTTTCAGTTTGATTCTAAATACTAAATCCGCTGAAAATCCGACCAAAAACCTTTGCTGTGTAGACGTAGCCTTAGGTTATGATCAAGCAGCGTCTTTCAGCTTATAGCAGCGTGCACTGTTTGCGCCTCTATACACGGGGCGTTTTAGAATTATGTGCTGGCCAGTTTAAAACGCTCTGTGTCGGCTCCTGTAGACTTTCACTTTCCTTGGCGCATAATACGCGTCGGTGAAAACGGCAGGTAATCATAGCTCCCAATGAGAGCTAAGAATTACTGCATTTGCAGGGCGTAATTTGAGCGTATTGCAGAGCAATTGCGCCCTGAATTACGCTCCGCAAAGACACAGTGTGAACATACCCCGAGGTGTGTGTATTTGGGGATCACCTGTTAAGAGCACATGCTGCACCAGGCCAGATTAGTAGCTTCCGAATAAAATTTAATTACAGTTGTATTCATGCAATATAGCGAGTTTTTGGTCACCTGACCCAGTGTTTGCCCATGTGCCTCATGCATGAAAACTGTCTTGGAGTCCGTCCACACGACAAGCATTTCCAGTTGGAGATCCACACAGATTCAGATTTTAAAAACCGCCAAAAACCGATTGCAAACCATCCCCATAGACCTCAAATGAAAATCTGAGTTGCAGTCCACATGACTCTGAGGTCAGATTTCAAAACCAACATTTTTTTTATAAAAAAAATAAAATAAAATTGTTCAATCTTCCGCCGTATTTCACGCCAAAAAGGTGTTCAAAACATTTCTATGTCAGATCCGGGTCCAAAAAACTATAGAAATGAATGAGACTCGTTTTCTGACTGAATCCGGCAGGAAAAAAACTACCTCAAAATCCACCTAAAATACTAATTGAAAACTGTGTCGTCCAATGCGGTTTTCAATTGTAGAATCCGTTGAGTATTTTGTCATTGTCGCATGGAAGTACCCTTACAATAAGGGCATGTTCACATGGTGTATTGCGGCGCGTATAGTATCTCCAAAGCATGGGGGGGGCCAACGTCCCCACTGACCTGCATTGTTCACAGCGCGTAATCGCCGCAAACAATTAACATGTAAATTCCTCCCCCCCGCGTGTACACTACAATCGTATTGTACGCGCGGGGGGGACGATGTACAATATGTTGGCAAAATTCACGCCAAAATAAAGCCATGTGAGCATACCCTAAGACTGTCTTTGTTGCCCATAGCAACCCATCAAAGCTCAGATTTCATTTCGTATACTGCTCTGGGAAAATGAAAGCTGAGTTCTGATTGGCTGCTATGGTCAACACAGTCCGTCTTAGGGTGGATGATTTTCAGCGCTGAATCAGTGTGGAATCAACACGTAAAATCTACGCCAGTAAGCCTGGATTTTGTACGGGGTTTTGATGCTGATTTCAGAGGCAAATTTTCAGCACGTATATACAGGCAGTCCCCGACTTGCACTTTTCCGACATACATCTATCTGTTCCTTAATTACAAACAGAGACTTATAGGGCATGCTGGCACTTGTAGTTTCATGCTCCACAGCAAATACTAGCTGTGGAATGACCAGTTCCAGTATGCCACAGCAGCACATGAGGTAAAAACCCTTTCCTGCACTATCCAAAACTTTACATACAAATTCAACTTAAAGAGAAACTGTCGCATAGGTTATGCCCCTTTTGCTGAGGACAGCACAAGCCAGTGTCAGACCTGCTGTTCCCAGCACTGTGTCCCTTATTCTGTAAGATGCAGCAGTTTTAGAGTATTTAATGCTCAAATCTGCAGTTTTCAGCCAGATAAGAGTCATTCAAAGAGTCAGTTTCTTTCAAACCCCGCCCATCTGAGGCTAGTCCCGCCCACCTCATCTGGTAAACTTAGTACTTTGAATAGCTAGAAACATGTGAATAACTGTCAGTGGGAGGAGCTAACCTTTGGTGGGTGGAGCTAACATCTGCTCATGAATAAGATTTGAGGGGTAAATGCTCTAAAACTCCAGCATCTTACAGAATAAGGGACACAGCGCTGGAAATAGCAGGTCTGACACTAGCTTGTGCTGCCCTCAGCAAGGGGGCATAAACTATGTGACCGGTTCCCTTTAAGAACAAACCTATAGTCCCTAGCCCGTTCGTAACCCGGGGACTGCCTGTATATACTACGTGAGGATTCCGCGCTGAAGAAAGAATTTGCGATGAGGGAAAATCTGTGTCACTGTGCAAACAATGCGGATTGCCGTCAGATTTGGACACTGATTCTGACGCAAATTCAGCAATGTATCTGTGTAAGAATCAGCGTCCAAGTCAGCTATGTGAGCAGCCATACTGTTAGACAGTGTTCATAAATGAGGCCCATTGTGTATAAGCATTTTTTTGCATTACATATTAATATATACTACTGTTCCTTAGAAATGTGAATAATCTGATGGAGCCTGGTGGGTCAGTGGTTAGCACGGTGTCCTTTCTCGCATTAGAATGTGACCAAGGAAAATATCTGCATGGAGCTTGTTCTCCCTGTGGTTTTGTGGGTTTCCTCCACGCTCCAAAAACATACAGATATGTGCATTTGGAATTTAGGTTGTGAGCCCTGATAGTAGCAATCGCTTATATGTGTGATGACAATCTCTGTACCGGGCTGCAGAGTATGCGGGTGCTATTTACAGAGCTATAATATAAATATTGCAGCAAGCCGTGTTTTTTTTTTTTTTTTTTCTACACAACGGACACCTTGGCGGAAACACAACTGACCCACTGTAATCAATAAGGTCCATCAGGTGCCATAAGTGTCCGGAACGGGACCTCCAACATCGATGTGAACCAAGCCCAACACAACATCCGCAGCACTCTATAGGCACTAACAGTCAAAAAGGACATGGAATATATGAAAAATATATGAAAAATGTTGAGGTTCTTGATGTACATTTTTGATCAAAACTGTAAATGCTCACCTACCGCGGCAAGGTGACCCAAGCCTAACACTTAACATTTTGTAATCTACACTTGCTGTAACATCAATAGAACCACTTAAATTACACACATTTTTAACCACATTTTTATGACCGCTTCCTACTTTTGACATCTGTATTGCATAGCTCCTGAAGGAAGTCATATGGGGTGAGATGACTTGGTGGGTATATAAGGCGTGTGATAGGCTGTCTGCACACCTATCCTTTATTGCGTCATCAGTGAAGGGGGAAATTCATCAGAGTTGCAAATAGGGAGGATCATTGGCTTCCAGGCCTTGTATGTCAGTATTTCTGACACTGCGCAGTTTGTGAGCTGTTCATGTGCTGCTGTGTTGAAAGTATCGTAAGGCTCTGTCTCCACTGCACAGAGCTGGAAAAACGACTGTAATCATCTCCCATAGACTCTAATGTAAAACCCTCCTGCTGTCTACACTGAGCTTCTTTTTTTTACTGGTCGTATTTTGCAACATGCTCTAAAAAACGCCAGAGGAGAGCAGAAAATTTACTATTGGAGTCTATGGAAAGTGCCGGAGGTTTTTTGGCGCCTTTTCGCAGCATTTTTTGCTGCATTTTTTCAATGAAAGCCCACCCAGAGACCCAAGTCCCACCTATAGTGGGTGTTAATAAAGGTTATACCTGATCAAGTCTGCATACAAGTGTCTGACGTGTCCTTTTTGTACCTTTTGTAATAAAATGATCATGCTTTGGCCGCTAACGATTTTTTTTGCAATTCATATATTTTTCACAAAAAATTTTTTTTACGGATTTTGTCACCAGAATCCGTTTTTTTTTTTTTTTTACGGATTTGGGTGCTAAAATCCTTTTCTTAACATATTTTGGCGCTAATAAAGTTATCTCACTTCTGACGCCAAAAGTACGGGTTTTTTTTTACGGATTTTGGCCCAAGAATCTGTTTTTTTACGGATTTTGGCACTAAAATACTTTTCTTTACAGATTTTGGCACTTAGAAAGTTATCTCACTTCTGATGCTAAAAATAAGTTTTTTTATGGACTTTTTTACCTTAAAATCCTTTTCTTAACTTTATAAGCGCCAAAATATGTTAAGAAAAGGATTTTCTCGCCAAAATTCGTAAACAAAGGATTCTTGGGCCAAAATCCGTTAAAAAAACGTATTTTTGGTGTCAGAAGCGAGAACTTTATTAGCGCCAAAATCTGTAAAGAAAAGTATTTTAGTGCCAAAATCTTTTTTAAAAAAAAAAAAAAACGGTTTCTGCCGGCAAAATCCGTAAAAAAAAAGTATTTTTTGCATCAGAAGCGAGAACTTTATTAGCATCTAAATCCGTAAAATTATGGATTTTAGCAGCAAAATCCATTAAAAAATTGACTATAGGGCTAAAATCCATAAAAAAACGTATTTTTGGCGACACAAGCGAAATAGCTTTATTAGCGCCAAAATCCGTAAAAATGCAGATCTTGGCACCAAAATCCGTTAAAAAAATGGACTTTAGGGCTATAATCCGTAAAAAAAAAACTTATTTTTGGCGATAAACGCAAGATAACTTTATTAGCGCTAAAATCCGTAAAAACGACTACAAGATCACATATAAATGCAAAGAGGTGCTTTATTTGCCCTTTTGTGGTGTTACATCCAATGGCTTAAAGACCAGCAAAAAACGCGCCAAAAAACGTAAATCGCGGCAAAAAAAGGGCCGTGTTTTCAGCTGCTTTTGACAGGCAGTGGACAGAAAACTCAGTTTCATGAACGTTTTTAGTAATTAGTTTTCAGGTCGTTTTTTGTCCTCTGCAGTGTAGACAGAGCCTAAGAGGACAAGTGGCACCATGGTAAATAAGCGACATGGAAACCTTAGAGCACCATGTGCCATTGATGTGAGAGGTGCAGGTCAGCTATAGAGGTGTTCAGGGGTGGACTGATGGTTACAGTGGAGCAGCTCACCGCTAAAATAAACCAGCAGCTAATAGACGTGTGTCTAAGACCATGTCTACACAGCACACAGGAATTTGCGCTGTTTTTCAGCAGATTCAGTATTTTTAATCCGCTGAAAAACCGACCGTACCCTGCGCTGTGTAGCCCTCAATAGAAAAAAATCTGTGCTGTAGTCTATACAGCACGGATTTTGTACTGAGGTTTTCCTCAGTAGATCATGTTCTATGTTCCGCAGGGCCAACATCGGATTCCCGCAGCCCTAATGTACTGGGCCGCCAGGAATCCGAAATCCAACCACCGGGTTTTACGCAAAAAAGTGCACAAAAAAACAGCGGTGTGTTACGGTCCAGCAATTTGAAAATGAGGTCGGATTTTGGCCAGCATTTTCAAATTGCTGTGTGGATACACAACTGTTCAGCGAACCCTACTCTGTATGGGGCTAAGAAGCAGATGGATGGTCACTGCACCTTTTGCATTGGCAAATGAGATTTTAATTGTCAAAGCAGTATCGGGATTGGACCTCCTCTGTTCAGCAAAGAGTTGCCTTTTCCAATGAGTCGCACGCTATGTTTCATTGAACGGATGAACGTTTGCATGTCAGGCAAGAGACATCAGGGAACAAACACACTGCAACCGTTGCTGGAAGAACAAAAATGCTGGTGGGAGCGTTATGATCTGGGGAATGTTTAAGGGGCTTTCTTTAGGTCTACTCCTTCATTTTGTAGTGGATTATTGCATATAACAGGTTTCAGTCCTTTTTTTCCATTATTTTTACTTTTTTATTGGAAAGAATTGTGCAGATAATGCTGTAAAGTTCTGTCCTTCAAAGAACATCAGTAACCTGATTGAAAAGAACCAGTAAGGGTATGTTCACGAAAAAGGCATCTAAAAGCGCAGGTGCATGTTTGGCCGCAGCAGGATCGCACCCTATAAATTTTAAATAGGGCGTCTGCTGCGTCTTGACCTGAAAATTATTTGAACGGATCCGAAAGACGCATCAGAAAGACTCGTGTAAACCACGCATCAGCGATAACTTGTCTCAACGTCGATGTGTGTTTTACATAGAAAGCAATGTAAATCACACTGCACATTGTTAGATTGTCTTTGGGACCATTGAGGCCATGTTTACACGCCATGTTTACCGGTCCAAAAATCCCGATTGGTGTTTGGTCTTTTTTTGGCACATAAAGGGACGGCTTTTTTCTGCGGTTGGCAGATTCAAGCTCTCCCCCTTCGAACCGCCATGTTCATGTTCTGCCCGAAAACCGGGCTGAAGCATGAACATTTTCTAAGTTTTTCGGACTGCCGTCGGTCTGAAAAACCGCCCGGCGGAAAATCCGTGCAGAGTGGACTGCTGAATGGATTTTCCATTAAAGGGATTGTCTCACTACAAGGATTGCTTTTTATGTTAAAGAACTCTTTGCAATATCTGTCCATCATCAGTGTCCTACCTATTCCTAGATATCCCCTCTTGTAAGGCCTACATCAGCTCCTCAGGTCGCTATAGGTACAGAGCTGTTCAATCTCTCCTGATAGGCTGCCAGCACTGGTTGCTGTAGCTACAGACCTGGCTTCTACTGTAGCCTAGTAGAAGCCAGTAAACACACCCCTGAATTCAAAATGAAACCAAGGAAACAGGACTGAGGTGAGATGAATTGATGTAATGAGACAACCCCTTTAGGGGATGTTCACACGGCTGATTCTGGCACGGATTTCAGCCGTAATGCGCTCCAATACGACTGAAATCCATCCCAGACAAAAAACTTTCGAGGTTCTCAGTTCACACTTTTGATCAAAACTGTTTAAGCCACCTCCGAACTTCAACGGGACTTCAGGCAGGTGGTCCTACACTATTGATTCCTACATTATTGTTACCTCTCGTTTGGGTCCTATTCAGACCTCCATAATCAAGGGAATGAAGGAAGCAGCTTACAAGTTACACTGCACTGATTAAAATGGCTGCCTCCATTTTGTTTTTTGCACTCCACCCACCTTCGCAGGCTTTTTAATCAGTGCAGTGTAACTTGTGTAACTACTGTATTTGCGCGAGATGTGCGCCAAAATTACAGTCATCCATAGTTCTCATAGAGAACTATGGATTACACCTCCTCTCCCCTCTCGTACAATACGACTGTATTGTACGTGTGTGGAGATAAGTGACATGTCAATTATTCACGGCGAATACGCGGCGCGAGTAATGAATGTGAATTGGGCCAGCGGGCTCACGCCCCCACTACCCCCGCGCCGTGGGGGTACGCACATATTAGCATGAGCTCCCGAAACACACGATGTACTGTACATCGTGTGAACATACCCTTATGTGGGACTGCTGCGTTTTCCATTTTTTGTAAGACTGCGCTTCTTACATGGGACTGTTGTGTTTTCTGTTTTACTTGGGTCTGCGAATGTAAGACTGCACCTCTTACGTGGGACTGTACATGAGATTTATGTGGGTTAGGGGCCGTTCACACGGCTTATTTCGGCGCGAATTGGCGCCGTACTGCACGCGGGATTTGTGCTGCAGTATGGCGCCAATCTGTCGCAGTAATTACGGTAATCCACAGTTCTCATAGAGAACAGCGGATTCGCCGAGCGGGGAGAAAGTCATTTGCACATTATCCAGGCGCAGTATGCGCCGTGGATAATGGAAGTCTATGGGGCCGGCGGGCCGCGCCCCCGCCCCGTATTGAAGCTGGAAGTGCGAGCGCAATCCGGCTCGCAATTACGGCTTGAATAAGCCGTCTGAACATGGGCTAAAACTCTCTCTCTCCCTTCCTGACCTGTTGACTGCATCTCCTAAGGCTATGTTCACACGGCAGTAATTGCGGGACCCCGTGCGTACGGGGGCGGGGCGAGGGGGCAGCTCGCCGGCCCCATAGACATGCATTATTCTTGGCGCGTATACGCTGTGAATAATTGACATGTCACTTCTCTCCCCGCTCGCCGTATTGGGAGAGGAGACGGAGTCCATAGTTCTCTATGAGAACTGTGGATTACTGGAATGACTGGGACGGATCTCGCCCCATATTGAGCGCAGTACGGCGAGAAATACGGAGGAGATAGGTCCTATTTTATGCCGTGTGAACATTGCCTTAACCTGCGCCTTATCGTCCCTGACCTGGGCGAGACAGAACTCAGCCGACAGCCAGTAATGCTTTAGCTGGGTGTAACCCAACCTGGGCTCAAACACCGTTGCTAAGCACAGATAAAGCAGCCCAGCAGCACTTTGCTAGTGGTAACCAAGGATGTTTTTGGCCCCCTCATTTTAAACTATGATCTTCGTAGTGAGACAACCCCTTTAAGCTGTGCTGCCAGTAGTGTGGCACCTGTCCTGCATCTCCTATACAAGCCATTGATTTAAATTAGCGCTGTATAAGATCTAATTTCGTCTTGTGGTTACAAGGCAGGAGAAATGAAAGCTTACTGCCAGCTGTTCCCAAAAATTACATCCTTAGCTCCCAACAGGGGGGTACTGTGTGATCTGCTTATTGTCAAGGGACCCTTCTATTAAGGAGGAGTTGTCTGAAGCAGAGGACCCTGTTAATTATATGTGACAGCACAATAACCTTTCACCAGTGTCCTAGTTAATACTACCAGTATTTCAGTTCCAACCGCTTGTAATGATTTACCCAATAAATGTTTTTCTTTCTCTGCCGGGTTTTATACTATAAACCTGTTTTTGATTTCCTCCTCTTGAGCGTGTTCATGCAGCAGCCTCCTATCCTGTCCTTGCTGCAAAGTGTAGAGCTTGCAAATGAATTCCCCCGGGCTGCTATAGCTCATCTGATGCCTGCTCCGTGTTTCCACAAGGATCACCGTTATATTACAGTAAATCAATGCAAACAAACACAGCAGGGCAAATATACCAACCATAAACCGTCAGCGTACATTGTGTATTTTGATAGCCCATGAGAGACTGGAAGTGGTTGTTCATTGCATCAGTAACAGAAGTATGATTTACATACATTTCAATCTAATGTTCCCCACTATGCATCAGTACCCAGGGATATGTAGATGGTAAAATGTCTTTAGTGAATAATATCAGAACAGAGTCCCGTGTATGATGTTTTTCACAGTGAATCATTGGCGCCAGTGTGTACTGCAGTAAAAGAAGGCTGCATGACTTATAAACTTAATTAAAGGTTTCTCTATTGTATTTGACAATGATTCCTTTGGGAATATGTACCGTGTGTTTCCGAGCCTACACAGTGAAAGAGATTTTCTTTGTTCTGAAATAAGCAGAGGTACACAGTCATTGTTACATTGAGCAAGCCATACCCTGTCTATGTTTCCTGTTTGGAAGAGATCTGATGCTCAGTACAGTGACCATTAAGTTGGTTATTTAGGTGCAGAACGTGGGCGATCTGAAGACGCCCATACTGTGTTCCAGACATCCAAAGGAACGATGCCTTATTAGAGACCAGCGCAACTTGGCAGGAGGTGGTGGGTTAAATATGCCTGAAAATGCCCCTGGACTGCCCAGGAATGGGCCCAAACCAATTGAGAACTTCATTGGAATGCCTGCTTTAGGACAAGCACAGCTCACAGCCGGTCGTGGAGTCGGTGCCTATTTTGCAGGAGTCGGAGTCGTCATAAAATGGACCAACTCCAAAAATATATAATAAGTTGGTCCAGTTAGTTTGATGCAAAGAGCAAGAGGAATTGGGTCTGGACGGTGCTACTGCTCCCATATCTTCAGCCTTATCACATGAGGAGTTTAATTGATGACATGGAGCAGGCAAAGCGCTGCCACAGGGGAAAAGATTCCGCTCCCAGGGCAAACAGTTTCAGAAAAAATTTTCACCTGCTTTCAAAGTAGTAGAAGATCAACCATTCATCAAAACTGACTGTGGCTGAGGCATTTCCATTATACCCTGACATTGTTAGAGATGTTGCACCTGTGGTCACCGATTTGCCCCCAACTAAAGTTAGTGTAGAGAGGCCTTTCTCTAGCCTGGAAATAATGAGATCAGATGTGAGGTCATGTATGCAGGATCTGATGGAGGTGATACTATTTCTCAGATAAATTCAGAGACTCCATAAATGTTCCTGCAGTGTTTTGCATATTTACAATTTTTTGTGTTCTAAAGTCATATCCAATAAATATATTTTACACTGACAAGCAAAATGGTAACAATGTTTTGAACTTGTGACTTTCAGGCTCCATATCTCACCATCCACTACAGCTTTGTACATGAGGCTACTGTAATTTTATATACAGTCATCTTACCGATCTTATACATAACTTTGACTTGCAAGTATTTAGCATCTGCTTAGTTCTGCAGATTCTTTCCTGTAACTGCACTGTTACTGTTTTGCTCCTAAAAATCAAAATGTTAATTTGTATTATTTTGTTAGCATTTGGGAAATCCACCTTTTGGTTTTCTATACTGCCTGAATCCTTCTGGGCTCTGGATCAGATTCAAGCATATCTTGACCAAAATCTGATCCCAGGTCTCTTCTACACATTCCCAATGTTGGTGCAGACTGGACTTGGATACAAATACAGCTTTTTCTAAAACTCCACCCAGAAGTGTTCAAAAGATCAAAACATTGTTACCCTTTGGCTTGTCAGTGTCTGTTCTACCTACATAGCTTGATTACTGTATCATAAGGTGATAAACAGCCAGCTGTGACCACTTTACTACAGTAAGGTTATCACTTTAACATGCGTCATGTATGAGGGAGTCGGGAGTCAGAGGTTTGGGAAATTGAGGAGTCTGAGGATTCGGGGCTTTGGCTTGATGACTCCACAGCCCTGGCTCACAGGCCACATGTTCTGCAGGTCTGCCTTATTAGGCCCCGTTCACACGGCTTATTTGCCGACGGATTGGCGCCGTATTCCGCGACTGATTTGCGCTTCAATACGGCGCCAATCCGTCGGAGTCATTACGGTAATCCACTGTTCTCATAGAGAACAGTGGATTCCGTCGCTCCTACTTGCTCGGCGAATCCGCCGGGCGGGGAGAAAGTGACATGCACATTATCCAGGCGCAATACGCGCTGTGGATAATGCAAGTCTATGGGGCCGGCGGGCCGTGCCTCCGCCCCGCCCCCCCACCCGCCCCGTATTCCCGCCGGATTTGCGAGCGCAATACGGCGCGCAAAAACGGCGTGAATAAGCCGTGTGAACACGGCCTTACTATCTCAATAGACTTTAAAGCGGTTTTCTCATTGCATTAAATGGTCTTCAGAATAAGGGGACAGTGAAAACAAGCACCTTTGCAATTGGATGTGATTTGCAAAGCTATCTAGTTTTCATATTCTCCCTTATCTTTGTTTTTTGTAAACAGTGTTCCCTAGTGCCGGTCGGATTCCGCCTCCTTGTATTTCATTGGCTGCCGGTTTTACTAATTTACATGGTGTCCGGTCCCCGGTCGTATTCACGGGAGCGCGCATTGTCGCGCATGCTCCTTGATGTCCACCTCCTGTGTGTTCTTTTGCACTGTGTATTGGTAGTAAAGCGATTGCGGGCATGTATAGTAGGCTGGAATGTGTGACGGAGAAAGGGGATTCAGTCGTCGCTCCATGTGAATGACGAGATGTGTCAGTGAGTGACTGTGTCGCTCCATGTGAATGATGAGATGCTGCAGTGAATGACTGTGAGTCGCGCACAAGGGATTGCTCTTTTCACTGACAGCAGTCAGTGGCAGGTTAGACTATGCGTGCGGGGTTTGCGCTTTTCACTGACAGCAATCAGTGGTAGGTTAAACATATGCATGCAGGGTTTGCGCTTTTCACTGACAGGAATCAGTGGTAGTTTAGACGTATGCGTGAGGGGTTTTCTCTTTTCACTGACAACGATCAGAGGTCCTGCAGCAGAGAGATCTTGTGCAGTCTCATGTAAACACAAACAGATAAAGCGTATAGTTTTGTTCTGCAGATCTGTAGAGGTCAGAAGTGTAATAATCTGCAGGAAATATCACTGTGTGTGAGAGAGAGAAAAAAAATCACACATCTTTCCCAGAATCCTGAATGTCAAATGCCCATTCTAGTTACAAAGTATGTAGAGAGAGCGAGAAATGTAGATATACACCATGGAGTTAGACTTAGCTTTTAACTTCCAATGATTCCTTAGTCTCCGACAGCTGGGAATCTCTCCCTTCTCCCCGCTCTCACAGAATGAATTATCACGTGCACACTTTGGGGCGTGTCTGCAGAGAGAAGATACACACTGCTGGGAGGAGAAACACGTTCCTCCATTTCATAAGCTCTGCTTAGCAACCAGTATAAACGGCTGCCAAATGATGAAACAATAAAACCCCTTAAATTGGAACTAGTTCCTTAATGAGAAGGTAAGAAGATAAAGGTGGTGGAGAGAAATTCAGGTCTTTAGCCTAAGGCTAGGTCTACACAGCAGTGGACAAAAAAACGACATGAAAACCAAACCCTAAAAACTTTCATAAAACTGAGTTTTTGTCCACTAAAAAAAGTTGTCAAAAGCTGCTGAAAGAACATCCATTTTTTGGTACATTTCGTTTTTTTTTTGTCATGTTTTTGCAGCATTTATTTGCACTTTTTTATTTGCAGAAATGCACAGCATTAGATTTGTTGTGTATTTCTGTAAAAATGCGCAAAAAAACATCTGCCACTTTACATAGACTCCAATAGTAAATTTTCTGACCTGCTCAGTCATTTTTTGCAACATGTTTCAAAAAACAGCCAGCAAATAAAACGAGCAGAAAAAAGTCATTCTGTGGAGACAACAGGCCGTTTTTACTATAGGTCTATGGGAGCTGTGTTCAGTCGTTTTATGAGCGTGTTTCTAAAACGTAAAATGCTGGAAAAACGGCCGTTTTTGTGTGCAGTGAAGACATAGTGAAGGGAACCATAAAGGACTGTTCCCATCCCATTCATAAGCTTTAAATAAGTAAAAGGTAAATTAATATTTAATTTGATTTCTGTTCTGAATTTGCTTCGATCAAAGCGTAGTTTTCATCTTCTGCTTGTTTACAGATGGTTTCCTAGATTACTGACCAGCTTTGTGCTCAACCAGTGATCAGTGACAGCATGCTTTGCTATGTCTTATCAGATTACTTACCGAAACACCCTTCAGAGCTACTGAACATGCTTGGTAGTCTTGTGCCTTGCTGTCATGTCCGCATTGACAGTGTTTTCTTTGTATGTAAATACACAGATAACAGTTAAAATTTTTCTCTAGAAGCATCATCTCATGACCGATACAGCTTTGATAGCTCACAATAATAGCCAGACATCGTGTTTAGACAGAATAATTTTCTCAAAACCCCCCTTAACAGGTGCTCGCAGAGCTGAAATGTCAGTGAGTGTTGTTGGACTGCCCACAGCCTGCACAGGAAGTGTGAACCTGAAGCAGCTGTGAAGAGCAGATTCTGTAAAAACAGATAGATGATAAAAGCCCTCAGTCAGTGCAGTTATGGGAGGGAAGGACATGTGGTCAAGATAATAATAATAATTTTATTTATATAGCGCCAACAAATTCCGCAGCACTTTACAATGTAGAGGGTATAATTACAGACAAAAGACAGACATTACACAGTGAAAGCTACTTACAGGTGAGACACACGGTGTGAAGGCCCTGCTCGCAAGAGCTTACAATCTATGAGGGTGTCTGGGGGAGAAGTGCTGAATTTACAATGGTCCAGCCTTGTTTCATAAATATGGGGTGGTTAAGATCATAAAAACCTGTACAATCCGAGGTATGGGGTTTGCAAATGCTTAAATCAAACTTAGATTTCTACTTTAACCTATAACAGCACCCACAGCGATGTGCTGTCTACTGTCGTATAAATATTCATTGCATTTCATTAGTGACACGTGCTCGGTATATATTATACTATATTTATGCAAGCTATTTTGTTTTGGCATAATTGAAATAATCCCATAATATTGTACATCCGCACTTAAAGAACCACTTTCAAAATATTTGTTCCCTTACGTTCCATTAAGGGTATGTTCACACGACGTATTGTGGCCGTACTGTGCGCGCCGCAATACGCCGGGTGTCTTAGAAGTACGTGCTGGCTATTCAGTTCTATTATCCCCGGCGTGTAAGTGCTGGGAAGAAGTGACATGTCACTTCTTTCACCCAACGTCAATATGCGTCGGGGGAGATGAAGGTAATTCATAGCTCATTATGAGAACTATAAATTACCGTAATTGCGGGGCACATTTCGGCGTATTGCAGTGAAATTACGCACCAAAATAGGCCCCGCAATTAGGTTGTGTGAACATACCCTTACAAAGATGCAATTTATTTTGTCAGACAAAGCACGAACATTTTTTGTTACTTTGTGGAGAAAAGTTTTTATTTCTTTGCTCCTTTTTATTTTTATTTTTTTAACTTTTCTTCAATTTACATAATAATGTTTTTAGATGACCATGATGCTATTTACAATTTCTAAAAAATATTATTAGATAAAGGTTAGGGGTAAAAACATTTGGTTGCTATCCAGAAATCAGATGGGTCAAGTAAAAAATAAAAAAATAAGTTAATTAATTGTTGTTTGGACATGTGTAGATGAACTGTAAAGGTATGTTCACATGGCGTATTGGGGCATGTACTTCCAAAGCATGGGTGTCCTCCCCCTTCACGTTGACAGGTTCATGTTCCGCCTGAAAATCAAGCGGAAGAATGAACATGCTCTATGTTTTTCGGACTGCCGGCAATCTAAAAAAACGTCTGGCGGAAAATCCTTGCAGTGTGGACCTGTGCAGCAGCTATATCCTCAGCTCCCCCTACACAGTTGGCATCTCCCACAGCATGATAAGGATGTCCTGAGTTAGAAAGTGAAAGTAAAATCAGTTCCCCTGTAATACTGAGGGAAATCCTCTGAATTTCTAGTGACAAGTATTTGAGAAAAGTCTTATAATTTCATCTACTATCTATTTAGAACTGGCCTGTCGGCACCATGATTCATACATGTCGCCCTTAGTCTTTTGCTGAAAATGTCAAGAACTCTTGTACTTTTACATTTTCCTGGTCCCTCTCTGTGTGTAACGTTTAAAATAAATTATCTCATTACACCATCTGCTATTGCTGATATTTTCGGGGGAAAAAAGCATACTGCAAATGCAATTTTAAGGGGTCATCCACTGCTCGACAACCGTTTTTTAGGGTATTTTTACATCCGGTGGAATTGCTTTGTAAAGTCCAAGGAAATCCGCAACAGAAATTACGTGTTTTCATTTCTGAATTTTCCTGCAAAGATAGAGGGTGAGAATATCTGTGTGTATATATACAGTATCTCACAAAAGGGAGTACAACCTCACATTTTTTGTAAATATTGTATAATATCTTTTCATGGGACAACACTGAAGATAGGACTATTTGATACAATATAAAGTAGTCCGTGTACAACTTGCATAACAGTGTAAATTTGGTGTGCCATCAAATTAACTTAACACGCAGGCATCAATGTCTAAACTGCTTGCAAAAAAAGTGAGTACACCGCTAAGTGAAAATAGGCAAGCTGTGCCCAATTTGCCATTTTTCCTTCACAGTATTATGTGAGTCATTAGTGTTACGAGCAAAAGAACAGGGGAGGGGAGACACAGAAACAGCGCACACTAGTGCAATGAGAGCTGTCTTAATAGTAAAAACAGAAAGTTAGTATCACACTAACCTTTGGGAGTTGTGCTAACTGAGGCACAACACTCCCTAGAGCTTTAGATGACTTGGAGCCAGAAAGTAAGTCCGTTGAAGTCCGCTGCAGTGGGTCCCGATAATGCTTTCTCCCAGCCAGGAGGTAGCAGTAAGATACTATATAGATCGAGGTGGTTTCACCAGACACCTCTTGTATTTTAACAAGACCAAATCAGCGCTGGACTACTGACATTAAAAGTATTGTTTATTTACATTTAGGCCTCGTTCACACGGCTTATTCTGCCGCGTATTGGCGCCGTATTGCGCGCCGGATTTGCGCTGCAGTACGGCGCCAATCCGCGGCAGCAATTACTCGGTGAATCCGCCGCGGGGGGAGAAAGTGACGTGCACATTATTTACTGCGCGGACGCGCCGTAAACAATGCATTGTCTATGGGGCCGGGAGCGGCGCCCCCGCCGCTCTCCGGCCCCGCCCCTTATTCACGGCGGATTTGTGCGCTTAATACGGCGCACAAATCCGTCGGGAATAAGCCGTGTGAACACGGCCTTAAAAGAAGGAAGATGCGTTTCGTGCTATAATGCACTTCATCTGGTTCCATGTTAAACAGACAGGAGTAAGCTGCTTAAATACATTTGAAAAAGCCCGCCAAGCTCTGCACGTGTCTCAGCGCATGTCAGCTAGCGGCATTGTTATTAAACAGTTTAAAACTTTATATTCGTGTTACAAGGTCTCAGGTGTGAATGGGGAGGAGGAGTGTTATATTTGGTGTTATCGCTGTCACACACTCATACTGGTCACTGAAAGTCCAACATGGCAATACATGGCAAAGAACTGTCTGAGGAGCTGAAAAAAAGAATTGTTGCTCTACATATAAATGACTTATGCTATAATTAGATTGCCAACGCCCTGAAACTGAGCTGCAGTACGGTGGCCAAGACCATACAACGATTTAACAAGACAAAATCAGAACAAGCCTCAACCAGAGAAGTTGAGTGCACGCGCTCAGCGTCATATCCAAAGATTGTCTTTTCAAAATAGACACATGAGACCTGCCAGCATTGCTGAAGAGGTCAAAGGGGATGTATGGTCAGCCTGTCAGTACTCAGACCATACACCACACACTGCATCAAATTGGTCTGCATGGCTGTCATCCTAGAAGGAAGCTTCTTCTAAAGATGATTCACAAGAAATCCTGCAAACAATGTGCTGAAGACAAGCAGACTAAGTACATAGATTATTTAAACCATTCCTTGTGGTCTGATGAGTATAAGAGAAACTTATTTACTTCAGTAGGTGTCAAATGTGTGTAGTGGCAACCAGGTGAGGAGTAAGAAGACAAGTGTGTCTTGTCTACCGTCAAGCGTAGTGGGAGTGTCATGGTTTGGGGCTGCATGAGTGCTGCCGATTGTGGGAAGCTATAGTACAGCGAGGAAACCATGAATGCCAAAATGTACTGTGACATACTATTTGATTATGCCCGGGATCTCTATTTTTTGACTGCACCCTTCCACTATATGTCTGCTTTGTTTTAACCATACGTCCATATCCCCTTCCTCCCTCCATAGCTAACTATGTTATTTTATCTGTCTATTCTCTTATCTTGCGTTACGTACACCGGGTACTCTAACTACCCTTTCTCCTATATTACTCCTACACTATTATACTACTATTTGCTTTTCTCCACATACTCATCTCTTTTACAACCCCTACATTCTCTACCTGTCTCCTCTTTATTCCTTGCATTTTCCAGTCTGATCTTGTCCACCTGTGCTGATGTTTTTACTTATCTCCTTCTCCCCTGATTCCCCCTCTTTTTCTTTTATACTTTGTGCATGTGTGTGTGTATGTATGTATATATATTCGGTGGTACCCTGCTGAATTCCACTTGGTGGCAGAAACCCGTAACAGCACACGGTCAGTCTGCCACTATATATATATATATATATATATATATATATATTTTCCCTACAGGTCCCTGATGAAGGCCTATTATGGCCAATACGTCGGACCATGGGAATGCTCTTACAAACCTTAAAGGGGTTGTCTCACTACATTGGTTCATCTTACCTCAGTCCTGTTTTCTTGGTTTCATTTTGAATTCAGGGGCATGTTTACTGGCTTCCACTAGGCTGCAGTAGAAGCCAGGTCTGTAGCTATAGCAACCAGTGCTGGTAACCTATCGTGAGAGACTGAACAGGCCTGTAGCTATAGCGACCTGAGGAGCTGATAAAGCTCATACAAGAGGGGATATTTAGGAATAGGTAGGACACTGTTAATTGACATATATTGCAAAGTGACTTGTTTTTGTGAGATCTTTAACATAAAAAGCAATTCTTGTAGTGAGACAACCCCTTTAACCTTTCGTGTATCCTGCATTTGAATGGAGAGCTGATATTATGATGTTCTATGTGCTTGTGATTCAATAAGATTTTCTAAATTGCTACAGGAGTGCCTTGGATTATCTGTACATTTTCTTATATCGGAAGGTGGAGGTCCGGGGGATATCTGTTAAGCAGTGCCTGACACTTTCATCCAGGCGGACCATAGACCCGCTAGTTCTGTAATCTGCTACAGGCTGACACCAAGGATTCTGTCTAATTTTGTTGACTTCTTACTTTGCTCAATTGTTTCACATGTAATTTGTATCCTTTGATCTGCCATGTAAATGTTTCTTCATGGTTAAAAGACATTATCCGTTCCGGACAGCCTAAGCAGTGAAACCTAGCAGCCTGTGAAAGTATCAAATTAATTTGAATTTAGATGATATTTTTTTGCGAATGAGGGATTGGCTTTCCATCCATATCCAATATTGGTTTTAATCAAATTCCATGGCCGACAGCGAGAGATTTGTAGAATGGAAATATGTATGCATTGTGACATTCAATATTTGAGTTTACAAAGATTTGCAAACCACATATTTACTTTACAGGTTACGTAGTAACTTGTAAGATTAAATACACTTTCTGCATTGAATCAAGTTGCAAATCATATTGCATTCAAAATTTGAGCAAGGATTTTAAGCTTTTCTCACCACTTGCCAATCTTGAAATGCTGAAAAAAAAGTGGGTGTTGTCTGTGTTTAGACTAATTTATTAGAGGGGATGTCCGGTTCTTTCTTTATTCTTTTATTAATTATGTCCACTATGTTTTACACTGTACTATAGCTTTTCATCTGATGTGTTTAATGTGTTGTGTGTTTTTTAATTTATTATTAAAGGGGTGTCCCTCTACAAGGTTGCTTTTTATGTTAATTCTTGCAAAACAAGTCATTGCAATATGTGTCCATTACTAGTGTCTACCTATTCCAGATCCCTCTGTATGGCTGCACGCTCCTCAGGTCCACTATAGCTACAGACCTGTTTTAATCTATCCTGATAGGCTTGCCACCACTGGTTGCTATAGCTACAGACCTGGCTTCTACTGCAGCCTAGTGGAAGCCAGTAAACACGCCCCTGAATTCAAAATGAAACCAAGAAAACAGGACTGAGGTAAGATGAACCAATGTAGTGAGACAACCCCTTTAAGTGTATGTCCATAAGTGATGACGTTCCCTTACTACAGCATAAACTACAGAAGGCTGGCTGGCCTGCTTACTATTGCACATGCACATTAGTCAGGTGGCCGTTTCCTCTAGCCTGTAGCCGCCTACCATCCTCCATGAACGCACTGTTACACTTCTTTGTATACTGTGAGTTCTCTTTCAGGAAGGGCTGCAGCTACAGTATAAGGGCACCTGCCGGCTCGCTGACTAGTGCGTAGATGATTACCTGCGCGGCGGCTTCACTATAAAAGTGACGGCCTACTGACTAGCGCACACGTGCACTGGTTAGCAGGCTAGCCAGAGCTTCCATAGTGTATGCTGTAGTAAGGGAGGACAATAGGAAAAAAGGACCCGGCGCACATGTGATGAAAAAAAGCCCGAGCTAGAGGCTTTTACTAAAAATAGTTTTTATTCTTAAAAATGCAACGGAGTTACTGATGCAAAATTAAAAACAAAACAAATAAAACTTGACGTGTTTGGCGCGAACACCCGCGCTTCATCAGAAGTATAGACTTCTGATGAAGCGCGGGTGCTCGTGCGAAACGCGTCAAGTATATTTGTTTTGTTTTTAATTTTGCATCGTAATTCCATTGTATTTTTAAGAATGAAAACTACTTTTAGTAAAAGTCTCTAGCTCGGGCTTTTTTTTTCATCACATGTGCGCCGGGTCCTTTTTTCCTATTGGCGTCTATCTCCCACCGGACAATGGAGCGGAGCATCAGTGACCAGCGGCTGCCGTACTAAGGGCTACGGAATATAAATAGCCCTGTAAAAGCATATGAGTGTTGTGTCTCTATACTAAGAGCGCAACACTCTAAGGTGAGAGTCCAACTCTTATTCTTCATTTTTATCATTATTTAACAGTATAACACTATTGTGCACCCCCTCTCTTTTTTTCTTTTTTCCTGTGCAGTAAGGGAGGACATACACATAGTAGTAAAAATAAATGTAAAAAACCCACACACACACAAATATAACATTTAAGTCCATAAATACAGTGTAGAGCATGGTGACCACCACATACTCCTACATTAAAAATGAGCAATGTACGCCAAGGGGTAAGAGAACAGACCTTAATCGTTCTGGACAGCCTAAGCAGTAAAATCAGCCTGTTAAAGTATAAAATGTATTTTCATTTAGATGATATTTTTTTTGCGAATCAAGGATTGACTTTCACAATCTTTATTAGGCTGCACAATACGGGTCCAACATTGAGTCCTACAATGGATAAAGGTGATATCACCTTGTCAATGAAGCACAGAGGCAAAACTTTTGTCTGGAAGAGACATGACATGTGGCCTCTATTGTGACAGTTACGTTGCATATGTAATAGCCAACCCAACTTAACTGCCCTAGCAGAATAATAGGATTCCTAAAATTTTTGAGGCATCATGTGGTCCACAAATATGGATGCTGCCATACTTATGATTGATCGCTTCATTGAGCATGTGACATCAGGTTGCGTGGTGTGCAGTATGTATTAATAAAAAGGGGCTACAAATGAGCAGCAACCAAACATGGGTAGAAGAGTAAATTAAAATATAAGTCCGTTAGGGTCTAAGATTTTTTTTTTTTTTAAGTTAAATTCAACAAAATACATAATTTATAAAAACGTATAATTAATTGTGACCTCAAATAAATGACAGTATTACTTATTTTAAAAAGAACAACAACTCATTCATGGAGTCAATTTGGGCCTCAGATGATGGCAGTTCACTTGATCAAATTCTACAAGTGAGTGTAAAATATAGATATTATAAAAAATTAAGTTTGATGGAAGCCACACTCTGTACAAAATTAAGTATTGGTTAATAATAATGTGCGACAAACACAGTGCATGAAAAAAAAATTTGGGGCCAAATAAAAGACATAAAGGTGAAAACAACATAATAAAGATTGTCAAGTATGAGAATAATAATATAATAAGATGTGCAAACAATGCAAAAAATAGCAAATGTGGTGTGTAAAGCTGTGCATGTGTTTCGGAAAAGATTAGAGCAGGGTTTCTCAACTCCATTCCTCAAGACCCACCAACAGGTCATGTTTTCAGGATTTCCCACAGAATGCACTGACTATAATTCTATCACCTGCGCAGAATGCACTGACCATAATTATATCACCTGTGCAATGCTGAGGAAATCCTGAAAACTTGACCTGTTGGTGGGTCTTGAGGACTGCAGTTGAGAAACACTGGATTAGAGGAAGAGACCAGAAGGAATGAACTAATGGGAGTATCTTTGTAGAATATATCTGTTTTTATGTATCTCCTGCTTTCACATTTCAACACCACATCTAGAAAATCAACCTCTTGCAAATGTAGAATCAGCGAATGTTATGAACCTTTATGTTCAATCATGACATGAAGGCTCTTAGCTGTGCAGATATGCCCTGCCCCATCATACCAGATAACATCTGTACTGACCGTCCATTCTGACACCTTAACATGACAGGAATAGGTCCTGCTCACACAGCTCTGGAAATAAATTAGTATAGGAGGGGACACAAGTTGCTCCCATTACTGTTCCCTGGAGCTGCAGAAAGAAGTGCCAACTAAAGGGAACATGACAGCTACTTTATGCTACCGGAACAACGGGCAGCATGAAATATCTGCAGGTTACCCGATCCTAACCCTGTGTGTTTTACACCAAAACGCTGCAGCATTCGGGGGAAAACAGCCAGTGAAGTTGTCCTGGGTGCGGGGAGAAACCGCTGTGCCCTGGAGAGATGAGTCCGATGTGTGGCTTCTCCCTGCCCACTCAGCTTGACTGACCGCTCTCTCCAATGTTTGTCTATAGGGAGAGAACCGTCCGTTAAGCTGAGGGGGCAGAAAGACGCCTCATATGGGACTCATCTCTCCAGGGCACAGCGGTTTCTCCCCGCACCCAGGACAACTTCACTGGGTGTTGAATCGGGAACACCGCATCGTTTCAGGGTAAAATACACAAGGTTAGGATCGGGTAACCTGCAGCTATTTCATAAAGTAGCTGACAGGTACTCTTTAAACAAACACCAACAGTGTGGTGAATGCAATGAATTTTTTAAGTTCTCACGTTTGTCTGACCATTAAAACCAACCACTGCCTTTAAACACTAAAGTAAGAGAGCGAGAGTGTCCCCTCACTCTACCATCAATACTGGAAACAGTTTCTTCAGAAGAGATAGGGCGCGCCAGGGTAAAACAAAACTATTTACACCTGGGTATATTAAACCACTATAGTGGTGTAAAAGTTTATTTTAGATTAAGAACATATACAACGCGTTTCGCTGGCTGAACGAGCCGGCTTCTTCAGGTATACAGAACATTGCACATGTAGTGTTTAAAAAGACCGTGAGGATGAAAAAGAGGCTACAGTGTAAATGTGGCAGAGACCATTACAAACAGTTCCAAAAAGTTGCAGACACTAATTATAAAACAAATAACTACATAAAATTACATAATTAGTGTTTATAATTAGTGTCTGCAACTTTTTGGAACTGTTTGTAATTGTCTCTGCCGCATTTACACTGTAGCCTCTTTTTCATCCTCACGGTCTTTTTAAACACTACATGTGCAATGTTCTGTATACCTGAAGAAGCTGTCTCGTTCAGCCAGCGAAACGCGTTGTATATGTTCTTAATCTAAAATAAACTTTTACACCACTATAGTGGTTTAATATACCCAGGTGTAAATAGTTTTATTTTATCCTGGAGCACCCTATCTCTTCTGAAGTAACTGTTTCCAGTATTGCCGTCCATGGATCCTCCGTGCAGAGTGCATCCCCGCGTCTGAAGAGAACTGCTTGAGTCGCCGCCTAACGGGAATCTTGCGATCACTTTGAACGATACGCGCTGATATGAGTTGTACCATCCTGTACAACTTCATAAGGTGAGCACCTCATCTCTTGCAATCACTTGGTACTAACATATTTCATTTGAGTGCGCTTCTCTATATTCTCTATAGCACGTCCTTCCTTACTCTACCGTCAATGATTCATTAAATATCACCAGAATATGCCATAAAAGTTTTATAAGTGGGAGTCCAACTCGGGGGCTCGCACCTATTTTTGGAACAGGCCCCTAAAAGTTACGGCTCAAAATGGAGAGCGGTTTGTGCTTGTGCCCAACTCTCCATTCTGTTCTTTGGGAGTTTCGAGTACAGCCGAACACAGCGCTCACATTTACTCGAAACTTGCATAGAACAGAAGGAAGAGTTGTGGCCAAGTGTGACCAGCTCTCCATTTTGAGCCATGATTTTCGTGGGCCCGTTACCATGATGGTTGGAACCCACACCTATCAGACTTTGATGGCATATCCTTGGGAGATGCCATCAAAGTCTATGGAACACCCCTTTAATGACATAAAATGGCATAGCTCACCAAAGAATGCACGTACCGAAAAATAAAGTGAGCCATGTATGCCAAGGGGTAAGAGAACAAATATCATGATCTTTATAGAAGTTCTCCAATACAGATCTACAAATGAGTCGCACAATGAAGAGAGGTGACCTCAATGGGAGAAAATTAAATTCTGTCTGTAAAGTCCATCCTGTTATTGGTGAAGATACAACACAGTAAAGTACTGGAAAATTAAATTATTATACTAATTGTCCATAAAGTGCAAAAGAGATTCACCCTCATAAAACCAGTGAAATGGTTCCCAACAGCAACAAATACAGGCAAGCTAGAATAATAAACTCCTAACCCATTCTAACAAAAGGATTGTGCCAGCCCTCTTGTGCACTTGGGCACAGCCTACATCTCAACGTGGTGTCATCCTTGTACCACACTCTAGATACACCACACCCAACCACCACCATGGGGTCTAATAATCTTTTTACATAGAAATCTACCATGGCTGCTGCCCCACTTCCAGTTATCCAACTGAATGGTGATTTAACCAGTCCTAGTAAGGGGCCATGCACATGTGTGTCCTCGGTTCCAGGTATCCATTGGAATACCATAAAAAAAGGTACTTTCGACAGAACCACGCCGTGACCATGGAGAAGAGTAGAGTAAACGTAATTTCATTTCAACTACATTTGCTCTATTTCCCAGTGGTGTACTCTGTATGTGTGGGATACATGGTTTACCTCGCTTTTGTGTCCGGCACAGAAGGCATCTACTGCTGGAAAATAGCTCAAATATAGTTCAAAAGAAATCATGTTTGCTCTATTCTTCTCTATGGGCCCGCTGCAATATTTATCGGAGTACCTTTTTTTTTTCTGCAGCCTATAATAGAGATGCGCAGGATTATTTTACCTTGGTAAAGAATTAAAGAATTAGGAGGGGTATACAGTATATAATAAAAGAAAAAAATGGGACTGAATAGCAACCAGCCTTGGATGTAATTGTAAATTATCATTTAAGGCAACGAATACGTAAAACCTATATTAAAAAAAAAAAAAATTTGTCAACAGGGACGACCAAGAATAAGTAGAGAAGTTTTAACTGGACCTAAAGACAAACGGGGGTAGACCTTCCAGATTGTAAGTTGTATTATCTTGCTGCAGCTTACAATAGGTTCCTAGATCTTATTCATGAGCCCCAATTCTAACTGTGAGTATACATTTGTCGAGTGACCTGCCCTCAGATTCCATTTTTCTACACCCTAAATACTTGTCCTTCAGTACGTTACACCTTATACAAAATTAAGGTACATGACACTTTATTAAATTTGCCTGGCCCTGACAATCTTTTTCTCCCTGGTGCATCTAATAACTCCTTTTTAAGGTCCTACAAGTTTCGTCCCCTTATTGCTGCCAGAATCCATAAAGAGGGACAACTACTCCCTTTGGCTGGTATTATTGGGGAGACCCCTCCACTATCAAAGCGTTGCCCTTTTGAATATACGCAGCTAAGTAATTTTTTTTCCTCCACTGTCTCTAAATCTAATTTCAAGCGCTCTCTTTCGCCCTTTGAGCACCTCTGTGTCTATACCGCACTGCGTACACACCTAATTTCCTCATTATATTAATTGCTCTTATCTCCTAAAACTCTGACCCTTCCACCTTTCTGTAAATCCTAGGAGAAAGAACAAAAGTTCAGATACTCAGTGCATTTGACGCATATAGCAGTTATTGCACCCAAAGCTCATGAGCAAGTTTTAAAATCCTGCCCAGATGGTACTGGATACCAAGAATAAATGGAACCC
The DNA here is from genome assembly GCA_025379985.1 of Phyllomedusa bahiana. NCBI lineage: Eukaryota > Metazoa > Chordata > Amphibia > Anura > Hylidae > Phyllomedusa > Phyllomedusa bahiana. The sequence continues at coordinate 85,257 of JAODAL010000718.1, read as the reverse complement.
CAGTGCCCCCATTTTGTGCTGGCATTGTGGCAGAGAGGAGGGCACCATGTCTCATGTTTGGTGGGGTTGTAGTTCCTTACTACCCTCCTGGAAAGCAGTCCTTATGGGACTACAGTCCCAGACACTCATGAAGCTACCCTTTTATTCATATTCCATTTTCTACAATCTGTTTATAAAAATATAAAAATCCTTGACATCTTTTGCAAACTGCAAAATCATTTATTCCACGTTAGTGGAGGTCATTTGCTCCTCTGTCACACTGTCAATCACTGAGTGTGGGTGGGGTATGCAGTACTTTCAGTTTCACTTTTAAGAACTTCTCTGCTTTTTTACTCAATTCACTCAAATTCAATCCTGCGCCACACCATATAGACCCATATATCACATATTTCTCACTATTACAGCCTGCTCTCGGATAGGACAGCAGAAACCAACTGACCAGTTCCTTTTAGGTCCATAACTGACTCGCCGGAGTGTTGGCCATCTTCCTCTCTGGCCAACCAGTGCTTGAAAGGACTTGTACGTCAGTAATGTGGGTTGGGCAGCCGGATTTCCAAAGATGGATAATGTTACATTAAGGCTATGTTCACACGGCTTATTTGCGGGGCGTAATTACGCTCCGCAATTACGCTGTGTGGACGGGAGCGGGAGGGCCGGCACCTCGCCGGCCCATAGACTTTCATTACCAGCGGCGTGTATACGCCGCTAGTAATTCACATGTCACTTATCTCCCCCCGAGGCGGATTCGCCGAGCGGGGAGAGGAGACGTAATCCATAGTTCTCTATGAGAACTGTGGATTACCGCAATGAATGGGCCGTTTTCAGCCCGTAATTTGCGCACTTCGGCACGTAATTACGGGCCGAACTATGGCCCATTTTAAGTCGTGTGGACATGGCCTAAGCCTCAATTTCCTTTGATGTCTGTTGTGTAGGAATTCCACAAACATTTTGCTTGGCAATTAATACCAGTAAAACAAGTTCAGTAGGAGGTTTTTACGGACTCCTAAAAATCTTTCTTTGAAGGGGTGTTCTCACCACAGTGTTTCACTCTTAGGGTATGTTGACATGGCATAATTGTGGCGCATACAGTACGTATTCCCAAAGCACGGAGGGTGGGGGCGGAAGCCCGCTGGCCCCATTGACATGTATTGTCCATTGACATGTCAATTCTCCCCCTGCGCGTACAATAAGATCGGATTGTACACGCGGGGGGACGCGTAATTCATAGCTCTCTATTAGAGCTATGGATTACCATAATTGTGACGTGCATTTAGCTGCATATAACGCACAATACGCAGCGAAATGCGTGCCAAAATAAGCCGTGTGAACATACCCTTACTCTTCCCAGCCAGCTTCAGGCTTTCAGGCTCCCCACTTCCTGTTTAGGATGTAGATGGTTCTACAGCAGTGACTGACATTTCAGCTCTGCTATAGCTGAGCCTGTTAGAGGGACATTGCTAACTAAGGGGTTTAAACAGTAAGGCAAATGGCTACAGAGCTCCAAAGGGCTAACGTTTGTCAGTAAAATAAACTAGCTCCTGTGCTGGAGATAACACACAACAGGAAGTTATTTCACCATCCCGGCCAGGGCACCTGGACCTATGAGATCAGAGAGCGATGCTCAGTAATCTAGGAAAGCTGTTATACACAAGAAAGTGATCAGAAATGCTCTAACTCTGAAATGAAGCAAAATCAGAACAGCAATGTATTAAAGGGGTTGTCTCGCTACCGCTACAAGGATTGCTTTTTATGTTACAGATCTTGTAAGAACAAGTCACTTTGCAGTATGTGTCCATTAACATTATCCTACCTATTCCTAGATATCCCCTCTTGTATGGGCTGCATCAGCTCCTCAGGTCACTATAGCTACAGACCTGTTTAATCTCTCCTGATAGGCTGCCAGCACTGGTTGCTATAGCTACAGACCTGTTTAATCTCTCCTGATAGGCTGCCAGCACTGGTTGCTATAGCTACAGACGTGGCTTCTACTGCAGCCTAGTGGAATCCAGTAAATACGCCCCTGAATTCAAAGTGAAACCAAGAAAACAGGACTGAGGTAAGATGATTCAATGTAGTGAGACAACCCCTTAAAATAATAGTCTTTACTTATCTTTACCTACACTTTTAAAGCTCATCATTTTGGTGATGAAACCTCCTTAGGGTAACCAGTTTGTAAGGCCCAAAAACGTCAGGCGTCCATCCAGTTCAGCCTATTGTGCTATACTGTTGATCCAGAGGAAGGCAAAAAAATAAATCCAAGAGGTAGAAGCCAGTTGTTTCTTATTTCAGGGAAAAAAATTCCTTCCTGTCTCCAATGTGGCAATCGGAATAAATTCCTGGATCGATGACCCTTCTCCAGGATCGTGGGCATTAGACAATAGCTGCGGAGAAAAATAAAAATAAGAAAGTATACATTACTTTTAAGGGAGAACACTTCTGTATTATGCCATGCATTGGAGCACACCACATTTTTATGAAAAAAAAAAATCTCTCAGTTACGCCCCATAAAATGGCTGGTTAAATATGGACCCACAAATCTATTCCATAGTTGTTTGCATCACTATTAAATATTACATCATATGTTGCTCAGTATGAAAACACTGTACATTTTATAGTTCTGCAGAATTAAACTCTCTCCGTATGACCTTCTGGTCGCGACCTTGAGCGCTAGACTTGTCTTTATTTTGTATAATGTTCTCTTTCTTCGCCTCTATTAGGTAATGCAGGTTGATGTAACACTCCAGGGAGTGAACCAGTCAGTTTATATTTTCTCACCAAGATTGTATTGTTTTCTAGGTTATCTTGGTGTCTGGAAATAAGCTGACGAGGTACATCGAGCCCAACCAGCTCACAGAGGAGTTCGGTGGAAGTCTCACCTATGATCATATGGATTGGTTGAATAAAAGACTAGTAAGTGATGAGCAAAAATGCTGTATGGGCATCATAGTGTCTGACAGTTATTATTACTGACAACCTTTCCTGACAGTCATCGTGAATCCTCTTTATGATGGATCAAACATTCGTGGGATAAAAAAAATGATCACTGAGCTCAACTCTTCCAGGTTAATGCTTGGGAATCAAATTGTGCTGACATCTAATTATATCCAATAGGAGACCTGTTCCCACGAGCTTATTTGAATATATTTAAATTTCAGTGGAGTCTCCACACACCTACATGCTGCCTCTTCCTAATGAGAAACGTTACCTCTTCTGAAGCATCAGCACAGACATAGACTACCGCTTCCCCTCCATATTGCTCGAGTGACGCAGTAGTCACAAAGTCAGTGCCATCAAAACACGTTTACCACGGGGATCAGGTCCACATCTAGAAGTTGCTAATGTAATTTTTGTTAAAGGGGTTTTGCCAAGAAGTGAGTTCCTCACCTAACAGGCTGATACTCCCCTCTTGAGGCTTGAAAAAAGGGGCGTTGTGTTTCTGTGTTTAAAAAAAACAAGTACCTCCTCTGTGATGTCATCGCTCCACCTCCCATGCACACTCCTGATATTCAGTCTCTGTAGTTGAGCAAACATTGTTTGGCTAATCCACAGATGAGAACTGTATTGTGCACAAGATTTATGGATTTTATTTCTCCCTCTTATCTGCTCAGGAAAGAAGATAAGCTCTGCAGACAGCCTTCTTTCATTCCTTCACAAACAGCTGCAGGCGTAGAGAGAGGGGGGCTGAGCAGGGAGCGTCTGCATGTTTACTCAGATAATTACATTACAACCAGTGGATTCTCTCTCAGGATCTTTCTCCCCAGTCCCTTCAAAGTTTGTTCATGTCCCCTGCCATCAGATAAGAAGTGCAAACAACGCAAGCACGGCCAGCTCAGCTCCTGTCAACTCCTGGTCTTGTCTAATGTAAATTGTCAGGAAACTAAGGGCATCTTAGTCAAGCTGTAGCTCTCACAGGCTTCACATTTTTTTTAATGACATTTATTTAGAAAATGAATTAAATACCCATTTTGGAGGATCCCACTTCAACATTAGATCGTGGCAAAACCCCTTTAAAGGAAGAATTTTGAGGCTTAAAGGGGTTTTCCTACCATAGAATTTGATGGCATATCGTCAGAATATACCATCAAAGTCTGAGAGGCCAGACCTCTTGGACCTACACCTATCACTGGAATAGGCCCCCAGAAGTGTCCAATGAAAAGTGGGAAATTCTCTGGCGCTTAAAAAAATCTGTTAAAACTTAGACTTTAATGAACAAAGTTTTAAAAACTATACGGCCACCGTCCCTTGACGCGTTGCGAGCAAATGCTTTTAGTCTACAGTTGTTTTTTTATTCTTTTGTGTTCCTCGAAACTGTTGGCACACAAAGGAGAGCTGGTCACACTTGCGCACCCCTCTCAATTCTTTGGGAGTTCTGAGTACAGCCTGAACACACTGCTCACCTGTACTCAGAACTTCTAAATAACAGACTGGAGAGTCGTGTACAACCTCGATTGGCTCTCCATTCTGAGCTGATGCTTTCAGTGGCCCGTTCCGAAGATAGGTGCAGCTCCATGAGGTGGGACCTGCACCTATCAGACTTTGATAGCATATTCTAGCGATATTCCATCAAAGTCCATGGTGGGAGCAGCCCTTTAATATCATTATTCTGCCTTGTTATCCTATTAAATCTGACTTTCGCTGGATACTCAAATTTTCATTCATCCCCCCCTTAAGTTTTCCAAAATGTATGTTAAAATGCTGGAAACACATCCTATAATATCAGTTCCTTGATAATCTTCTGTTTCTGTTCTTGTCTTGATCCTCCAGAAGGTTATTAAAGGGGTGTTCTCACCAGGCTTCACAGAGCCTGCTCTTCGCAGCCAGCTTCAGGCTTACACGTCCTGTTCAGGCTGTAGGTGATTCTACAGCAATGACTGACATTTCAGCTCTGCTATTACTAGTTGTCTATTAGAGGGACATTGGTGATTGGAAGGGCAGTAGACTACAGAGCTCTAAAGGGTTAAAGCTTGTCAGTTAGAAAGATAAGTTCCTGTGATACTGGTAAGACACAGCAGGGAGTGACATTACTATCCCAGTAAGGGCTGCTGAGCAGAAAGAGATGGTTGGTAATCTAGGGAAACTTGTGTACACAAGCATGAGATCAAATCTGCTCTGACTCTGGAGGGAAGCAAATTCAGAATAGCAATGTATATGGTAAAGGTCTTTATTTGCCTTTGCCTACATGTTTAAAGCGAACTACTGAAATGGGAAGACCCTTAAAGGAGCTGGAACTGCCCAGCCTCCTTGATCTTTCAATATTTTATATCATAGATTATATTTTTTTGAAGATATTCCTTTTCTTCCACATGCAGATGTTTTTCATCCTATGTTCTAGTGTATAGAAAACACAATGCATTTAGCAAATGGCCAGGGGTTATGATGCCTCTATACACCTTCAATATATGTCTACAAACATGTAAAACCTCCTCTGCCTCCCCGCTTACACTGAAAGAACATCGGGGGAAGTGCAGAGAGCACATCGCAAGCAAGAACAGTATTTTGACACATTTTTTACAAATTTAGCAAATGGATGAGGGACGTAGGATACATTATCCAGGAGTAGATCGGCTGCAGATTTTCTGTGAAATTAAATTCACAGCACTTTTGTTGTAAATCAGATTTTACTGCAGATTTTTCTACATTGACTTTTAACAGGAGAAGGCAAAATCTGCACTAAAATCTGCAGGTAATCCCTTCCTGTGGAAGTGCTGTCAGTGTTGAAAAATACACACAAAGGGCGACATGTCCCAATACGCAAACACCAGTTTTTTGGTGTACTTTGAGCCATAAACACTTTTGACGCCATATTCTCAATGTAAATGAACTGTCATAAACCAAAACTAGGCGCATTATACACCGGGCACGACACAGTGTAATGCGTCTAAAAAGGTGAATTACATATATTAACAATGATACGCTGTGCACCTCCATAATGCAATCCACCTATTGAGGCACATTACATACTCTAGTAATGATAAGTTATGCGCCTCCGTTGCACAATGCGCCTCAATAGGCGCATTACATACACTAACAATGATACGCTGTGTGCTGCGTTTTGCACAATGCACCTTTTTAGGCTCATTAATTTTACTATGCAAGGTATACCTGACGCCAGATTTTTGAAAGGGTCGTACTTTCTGACGCACTTTACACTGATTTAATTCGCCTAAAAACTGCAGCGGCGCCGCCAATTTTAGAAAATCATCACCTAAAGTCTGCAATTAATCTGTTCCAAAATTCACAGCAGATCAGCGCTCAAATTCGCCGTATGTCCGTATATGCTGAGAATATGCTGCAAATAGATTGCTGATATTCCCCATTGACTTCAATGGGGAACTGAAAATCTACGATAAATCTGCTAATACAGATTTTTCTTTGAAACAATGCAGATCTGCAGCAAAGCCTTCAACTGCAGATTTTACATGCGGTACTTGATTTATTTATTTTTTTTTACTTATACAAGTATATTCCACTGTCAAATCTGCAGCAAATATGCACAATTTACTATAGGTCTGTTGCTGGGGATTTTGCAGAAAATCCACAACATTTCCGAGCCTCTGCACATACCCCCATAGGAATTTTTTTTTTTTTTGCTTACCATGTCTCAACTCCAGGAACAGCACCACTGTTATCTTCAGGCTGTGTCTTGTATTGCATCTCAAACCATTCACTGGGGTCAGATACTATACTGGACATTGCATATATACCAGAATGGCATGTTTTCTGAAAGAAAATAACGAGTCAAACATTTTTTTTTTATGGTAATCCCGGATAAGCAACTTTAAAGGAATTGTCTCCCTACAGAGTTTCATAGGATGCATGAATGAAATACTCTGTCACTTCCTGGTTCAGACTGACTAATTTGCATACAGCTCCATGGTGAATTCAACTCTCTGTTTTCAGTTGCTAATTAGCTCAGAAGCTGAAACTGCTTGCAGAAGGTTTTATCTGATCCCTCAAACATAAGCCCTAATTACAGTGCTGTTTACTTTACATAAATCAAGCTTTTGCTGCCCAGCACCACAGAGGCTGCTGCGACCTGTGTGATGACGTCACTCACTGCTATCACATAGAACAAACAGCAGGGGGGAGAGATGTACACAGGTCGGTTACTGAGGGAACTGAAATAGCCAGGAATGGTCATAAATTCACTTGTATCTCCTTAACAAAAACAGATGAACAAAGCAGTATGTTTGGAAAATGTCTTTATTTTGTGTTCCCTACAATTTGAAAGCTATTCTTTGTAGCGAGACAACCCCTTTAATTATTCTTATAACACTTTAAATATCTGCACGTATGTTGCGGCCTTTATTTTATTGAAGTCAGGAGCATTGTTCATTTTAAGGTTCTGTACCTGTTGCTTGTCCGCATGTAATGTGTCATTTGTATTCATTCTGCCAAACCTAATAGAAGTGCTTCCTCTATTGTATGGGGTAATGTTTTGCCTCTGCATTGCAGGTATTTGAGAAGTTCACAAAAGAGTCGACATCGCTTCTGGACGAGCTGGCTGTTATCAACAATGGCAGTGATAAGGGAAATCAGAACGAGAAAGACAGGTTTGTGAAACAGACTGATTGTACTTTCCTTGTACTTGTACTGTGCAGCGCTATCATCATAATCCTGTTATCAAAAGCCACGAGTTCTGCCTGCCTCCCGAAACCAGCAGAGGAAGCTCCTCGAGAGCTTTGCAGAGGGAGTTTTTCAGTAATGAAATGTGCATCTTTCCAGCTTTTATGGTGCCCAATATTCTTGAAACAGGGCCAGTCTTAAAGTGGTACTGTCAGCTTAAAGGGGTTTTGCCACGAAGTAAAATTGATGTGGGAAGTTTGTAAATTAAATAATAAACATTTTTACCTTTAATCATCATTAAAAATTCGGTATTGTTTTTGTTTTAGCTGTTCCTTTAGTGATCCATTGTTTACAGCTCGTCTCCAGGGGATACGACCAGGGCTGAGAGCTTCTCAGTCCTGGTCACACATGCTCAGACATCACCTCTAGTCTCAGGCAGCTACTGAGTGTTCAGACTCCAGGTGCTGTCACTCTACTCCTGTCCTCTCTACTCCTTAGGAATTAGTCAAACAGTGCAAATAAATAAAAAAGAAACCTCAATCAGGTCTGTGTACTGATAAAGAGAAAAAAAATCCACAGGAATGGTTCCTGCAGGGATTTGAACCGAGAACCCTTGTGCCTGGAGGCAAAAGTTTTACCTCTGAGCTACAGTGTAGCTATTTACAGTTTTACACATAAACAGACCTTTCCTTGACTAAAGAGGAAAGGCCAGGTGATGTCATCCTGCTGGGTCACATGATCTGCAATTCAAACAGATCACACACGCCCCCTTCTGAGCACACAGAGCTGAAGAGCTGGATGTAGGAGGTATGAAATGAAATCGTGGCAAAACCCCTTTAATGTACTGCCCTATAGAAGGACTTCAAAGAATACAGACCTGTTGCTGGTAGTGTACTGCTCTTACATATGGTGACATATACAGCAGACGGATCCACTGTAATGCAAGTTTGATCGCTGCTTCTATAGCTTGCAAGTATGACAACTAGCATGTTATAATGCCTTTATTCCATTTTTGCTGCCAACTTTACCTAGAACTACATAGAAGCCAACCCAGAGAAGTTAGATATGGTGGATACTTAAAGGGGTTGTCTCGTTACAACAGTTGGCCTCCTTGTATGCTGGTTGCCAAGCAGAGCTTGTGAAATGGAGGGATGTGTTTCTCCTCCCAGCATGGAGTATCTTCACTCTATGCAGACACACCGCACACTGTGCATGTGATGATTCATTCTGTGTGAGCCGGGTGAAGGGAGAGGTTCTCAGCTGACATTGGAATCATTGTGAGTGAAAAGCTAAGTGTAACTCGATAGTTTATATCTAAATGTCTCGCTCGCTTTACATACTTTGTAACTAGAATGGGCATTTGACATTCAGGACTCTGAGAAAGATGGGTGATTTTTTTTTTCTCTGTCTCTCTCTCGCACAGTGATATATCCTGCAGATTATTACACCTCTGACCTCTACAGATCTGCAGAACAAAAGTATATGCTTTATCTTTTTTGTGTTTGCATGGGACTGCACATCACAAGCGGCTTATGTGGGACCTCACATCTGTCTCCCAATTTTTATTTTTTACGTGGGACTGCACAGTACAGCTTTGTTCTCTCTGTGTGTAATTTGCGTGGGACTGCACATCTTACATGGAACAGCTGTGTTCTCTGTTTCTGATTTACACACAAAAGTGATTTACGTCACCTGTGTCGCAAAATTGTTTTCCGTGGGACTGCACGGTACAGCTGTGTACTCTCTAATTTACATGGGACTGCTGTGCTCTATCTATGTGGGGCTGCACATGAGATTTACATGGGTCTGTCAATTTAAGACTGCTCATGAGATCTCCCTGGGCGTTCCCGTTTACTACATCGACTTATCCTGCGCGTTCTCATCCGTGACCTGGGTGGGGTTTATCGCTCAGCCAACAGCCAGTCATACATTAGCTGGGCATAACCCAACCTGAGCTCAAACACTGTTGCTAAGCGCAAATAAAGCAGCCATTCTCTTAGACCATAGCACTTTGCTAATGGTAACATACTTAGATGTTTGGTCCCCTCATTTTAAACTATGATCTTCGTAGTGAGACAACCCCTTTAAGAGCTGGCACATCATATTTCTTTTATGCAATGAGATCAGGTCCAGCATGAAAGATATTTAGATTCTATTTATATCCCACTTACATTTAGAATAAAATATACCTCTGGTTGTTCCTATAAAAGATAAATACTTAGCTCCTGGTGCCCCATGAAAATAGCACCTATACTCTCCTTCCTCTGTTCGGCTCTGGCCACACGATGAGCATTTCAAGTACGAATCCACACAGATTCTGACTTAAAATACTCGTCCAAAACCCAAAGTTATTACGTTCGTACAACGTATTGTCAGCCGCTTTGTAAGAGTAAAAAACAAAACTTAGAATAAGTTTATTTTTCCATCGTATTAGATTAAATACTAATAGGTCAAATGAATCAAAATCCTATGTAGTACTGACGTATATAGGACAAGTAATCGTGCCCACTACTGGTCAAGCGGTCAAAAGAAAAAGTTTTAAAAAATTTGAAAAATAATAAATATATTTTTATTATTATTATATTAAATAATAAATATTAAAAGTTTAAATCACCCACCTTTTTGCCACTTTACAAATAAAAAAAGATTGGCGTAATTGGTATCTCTGCTTCTGTAAAATTCCGATCTGTTAAAATATAACATTTATATATAAATATAACATTGTTTATCCCATATACTGATCACAGTAGAAGAAAAAAATTCTAAACCACAAAATTGTGTTTTTTTTGGTGATTTCAAATCTCCCCCCCCCCCCCCCCCCAATTGCAATAGGAAATGATCAAAAAGTCATATGTATCCCAAAATGATGTCAATTAAACTACTTTTCAGCCCGCAAAACAATGAGCCTTCACTCAGGTCCAGAGGAGAAAAAACAAAAAAATTATTGGAAATATAAAATAGAATTTTTTTTTTTTTTTTTTTTTAGAGTACTAAAACATAACAAAACTTCTACAGATTTAGTGTCACTGGAATTGTATCAACCTGTACATCATTTATACCGAAAAATTTAGCAATTTTGGGTTTTTTTTGGGGGGAGGGGTCTTTCATTTTTCACCACACATCGAATTTTATGTTCTACAAAAAAACAAGTCCTCATATAGCTATGTAGATGGAAAAATTAAAACATTTATTGGAAGGCAACGGAGAAAAAAGCGGAAACAGACAATCCATAAATGGTGGCGACTATAAGTGGTTAATGTTCTAGCTGATAGGTGTATATCAAGGTAGCTGCGGAGATTATGTCAAAATATCAACGGGAAATTAGTAAAAAAAAAAAAAAGTTTACAGAAATGAAAATAAAATGTTTACTTTTGTTTTTAGGTCAATGGATTTCAACTACCTTCCCTCTGTAGATCCAGAAACTGTTCTGCAAACAGGTAAATGAGCTGCACTACTAATAAAATGATGAGGTCTGAGCGAGGAAGACTTTGGTGTATTTGTATTTTGTTAATTCCATGCTAAATATCTGCCACAATGTACTGTGTGTGTAGGATGGAAAGGTTAGTAGGACCCCTCTACAAGGGAAGGGAAGCTGTGACATTATTCCCAGAACTAGAATTAGCTGAATATAATTTGGAGTGACACCTACATGACGGATAGCTATGACTCAAGGACCTATATTTACCAGTGCTACTAACTAGGCTTTGCTGCATCCCCCTTCTGCTGATCACTGCTGACTTCCACATTTCTGTTCCAACTGGAAGTTGAAGATTACTGATCTGTGAAAGCTGCAGTTCAAGCACTAGAGCATTTTGCAAGTTTCCTCTGTTCACAACATGCTGTTTGACAGAGCCTTCTCTTTGCAGTCAGCTTCAAGCTAACACTTCCTGATTAGGCTGTGGGTGGTTCTACAGCAGTGACTGATTTCAGCTCTGCTATTCCTAGTTGAGCCTGTTAGAAGGACATTGGTGATTGGAAGGGTCTTAACAGCAGGGCACAATGCTACAGCGTTCTAAAGGGTTAAAATTGACGTGGGAAGTTTGTTACCGATAGGGCTGAGCTGTCTTATGGACAGCTCAAGTACGTTGTGACTTACTGCTATGTAATTGTTTCTTACAAACGTTGTATGGTTTTTCATATACTTTGTATTGCATGGTCTTTGCTTTATATGCTTTGTTTTACATTTTCTACTTCAATAAACTTTCTCTCGGAATTAAAAAAAAAATAATAATTTGACGTGGGAAGTTTGTAAATGAAATAATAAACATTTTCACCATTCATCATTATTAAAAATTCTGCACCGTTTTTATTTTAGCCGCTCCTTTAGTGATCCATTGTTTACAGCTCGTCTCCAGGGGATACGACCAGGGCTGAGAGCTTCTCAGTCCTGGTTGCACATGCTCAGACATCACCTCTCCTCTCAGGCAGCTACTGAGTGTTCAAACCCCAGGTGCTGTCATTCTACTCCTGTCCTCTGTACTCCTTAGTAATAAACAGTGCAAATAAATAAAAAAAAGAAACCTCAGTGAGGTTTCTGCATTGATACAGAGAAACAAAATCCCAAAAATTTGGTTCCTGCAGGGATTTGAACCGAGAACCCTTGTGTCTGGAGGCAAAAGTTTTACCTCTGAGCTACAATGTAGCTATTTACAGTTCTACACATAAACAGACCTTTCTTTGACTAAAGAGAAGAAAGGCCTGGTGATGTCATCCTGCTGGGTCACATGATATGCAATCTAAACAAATCACACACGCCCCCTTCTGAGCACACAGAGCTGAAGAGCCGGATACAGGAGGTATGAAATGAGATCGCGGCAAACCCCCTTTAATTTTTGTCAGCAAGAAGCATAAACAATCTCCTGTTCTGCGAAGACACAGCAGGGAGTGATGCCACCACCTCCACCAGTGCTACTAGAGCAGATACAAGCAGGAGATAGCAACTGTTCTAGCTCTAAAACAAAGCAAAATCAGAACAGCAGTGTATTTGGTAATAATCTTTACCTTTGCGTACGTGTTTAAAGTTAATCAATGTGGTGAGAATCCCCCTTTAACTTTCCATGTAGGATCAGTATGTGGGTGATCACAAAACATAGGGCAGACCGTTACAAACACCTCATCATACTTGTGTTCTTTGTGAAAACAGTTCTGGGGCATCTACTCTTATTACTCTGCGTTTTACTGTTCCTCTGTTATTCCTTACCATTTCTTACTCTGTTGCTTTTCCAGTTTTCCAAGGGGTGTATCCCTTCACACACTGATAACACTGATTGGACGAAGTCGGATTGTGCAGGGATACACCCCCAATAGGTAACACCCAGCTGACAGATTCCGTAATAGATCTTTACAAAACATAGCAGAGGAACAGCGCAACACAGAGTTATAGGAGGAGGTGGCCCAGAATTGTTATTTCACAGGAAATGCAGATATTTACTAGAATAGACATGTCCAGAACAGCCACAGGTCCTCTTTAAGGAGCAGCCCACTATCCCCACGTTTGCAAAAATATTAACGTGTACTTACCTCCCCAGTCGTGGCCCTTGTAGCACTGCCAGAGCGCTGGTGTCCTATTTCGATCCTTCACCAATGGCATCACATTCACTGGTTTTTCTGTGCTTGGCATTTATTTAGTGTTCGATCTTCATTTTACATAGTTACATAGTTAGTACGGTTGAAAAAAGACACGTGTCCATCAAGTTCAGATTGGGTAAAATCTGCAAATCCACATTTTTCTCTCACTTTTCTTTATTTTTTTTTTTAAACAAATGAAAAGTGAACTTTTTCTACAGGTTTTTACGATTATAGCTTTGACAAATAGGTTTTATTTAAATAGGTAGTTATTTATGGTTTGGTCTTTTTAGAAGACTTGAAGCCTTGATGGCCTCATCACCTAGAATGGACAGTCAGTGTCCAGTGTGAGAGGCCATAACTCTGTCACGACCTAATAGGCAGAGACTGGTGGCAGACCTTTAGGCCTCCGTCTGCAATAAGGCCTTAGCACCCCATAGTAACATCGCTGAGCACTGATGGTTTGAGAGGGAGACCTAGCTCCTTTAAATCACCTTTGTTGTCTTTGAGGATTTTTCTGATCTTGGCCACTACTGTATGGTCCCATCTGTCAATCACACCAAGCTCCTGCCCATGCAATTCCATGGTATATTTAATACATTTTCCAAAACTATAGCATAAATGTCATGGGCCTAAAGAGTCTTAGGCCTCGTTCACATGGCGGCTGTGGCCGCGGGTTTGGCTGCAGCTTTCGCCGCGGTTCCCGCGGCCAAAACCTCGTCCTAGCCTCGCGTCTCCCGACGCCCGTTTGCAACACGGGCGTTGGGCGTGATCCTGGCACGGGTGGGGAGTGGTTTGGGGCGCAGCTTGCGGCGAAGGATTGCCCCCATGCAAATTAATAGGCAGGCCAGCCGCGCACCAACCACGGCGCTAACCGCAGCGAAACCCACGACAACGCCGCGCGGCCGCCGTGCTGTGGACTCCCTGTGAAGAATTGACAGGAGAGTTCTCAAACACGCATGGCAAGGCCGCGGCGTGTGATTATTAACGCGGTTTCCCATAGGGCCATAACCGCGTTCAAAGCCACCGTGTACATGAGGTCTTATACTGTGAAAAATGTCTCCCTGGCTCCTGAAAATGATATAGAAACAGGATATGTTGACAATAGCCTACAGTTGCGTATGTGCTGCCTAGCCTTGGGTTTGGATGGTATACTGTACCCTGTATACATGGGCATATCACAGTTTCTTAAAGGGGTTTTGCCATGAAGTGAGTTCCTTACCTATCATCTTCTCAGGAGAGAATATAAACAAAGCATACTAAGTCATGAAAGGCTGCAGGGGTGAGAGGGAGGGGGGTGAGCAGAGAGCGAAGAAGAAGGGAGCGTCTGCAATATTTACTCAAATAATTAAATTACAACCAGTGGATTATCTATGCAAAAGACACAGCCTCATACATTGCACTTTTCTCCCCAGCCCCTTGCAAGCTCCTTCATGTTCCCTGTCATCAGATAAGAAGTGCAAACACGTAAGCCTTGTCAGTGTCCTGGTCGTGTCTAATGTAAACTTTCAGGAAACTAAGGGGGATTGAGCAATTCTGTAGCTCTCAGAGGCTTCACTTTTTGTAATCAGATATATTTAGAAAAGTGATTAAATACCCATTTTGGAGGATCCCACGTCAACATTACATCGTGGCAAAACCCCTTTAAACTGGCCATATATATTTGACAAATATCTGAACCTGTTCATTTTGTCGGGATCAGATAGCCATCTAATATGTATAGTGGCCTCCCCGACTCCCCCCTACAGACAATGACAGGAGATAAAATATAAGGACAAGGCTGTTGGATTTCAACTGACCAATCCTTTCTTTCGCATAGAGATAAGCAGCCACCAAAGGAGTCTAGCAGTGCTTTTCGCCTTCTCATTCAGGACACATGGGAGGATCTGGAGGGACAACTGTCAGCCAAATGAATGTTTGGCCCATAGCTATTTAACATGTATAGCCTGCCTTAGTGTATGTTCACACAGCTTATTTTGGGGCGCATTTCACGCATATTTTGTGGTGTACTGCGCTTAAAGAGAACCTGTCACATAGTGTATGCCCCCCTTGCTGAGGGCAGCAAAAGCTAGTGACAGACCTGCTGTTTCCAGCGCTGTGTCCCTTATTCTCTAAGATGCTGGAGTTTTCGAGTATTTAATGCTCAAATCTTATTCAGGAGCATGTGTTAGCCCCACCCACCAAAGGCTAATCCCGCCCACTGACTTATTCACATGTTTCTACCTATTCAAAGTAATAGATTTATCTGTTGAGGTGGGCAGGGCTAGCCTCTGATTGGCGGGGTTTGAAAAAAACTGACTCTTTGAATGACTCTTCTGGCAGATTTGAGCATTAAATACATGAAAACTACAGCATCTTACAGAATAAGGGACACAGTGCTGGAAACAGCAGGTCTGTCACTAGCTTGTGCTGTCCTCAGCCAGGGGGGAATAAACTATATGACAGGTTCTCTTTAACTGTTAATAAATGTTGTTGGAATCTGTTGACTTTGTAACAACATTATTACCAGGACTGTAAGTAAATAGTAATGTTAACATGATACATAGTAGACCTACAAGGCTCTCCATGACTTCTCCCCTCCATACATCTCTGCCCTAATCCCCAAATATCTCCCTCACGCAATCTCCGTCCTCACAGGACCTTCTCCTCTGCTCCCCCCTTATCAGCTCCTCCCACAACCGCCTCCAAGACTTCTCCCGTGCTTCACCCGCACTCTGGAACTCACTGCCCCAACACATCAGACTCTCCTCCACTCTCACCAGCTTCAAAAGCAACCTGAAAACCCATTTCTTCAGGCTTGCCTATAACCTTCACTAAACTTGTCACTACTTCCTCCACAGACATGTCTGCCCCTCACCTCCTGTCTCTTTCCCCCTCCTTGTAGATTGTAAGACCTCGCGGGTAGGGTCCTCTCGCCCTCTGTCGTGCCAATTGTCATTACAACTTATCACTGTACTCGTTATGTAATGTTATGTATGTAACCCCCTCGAATGTACAGCGCCCTGGAATCAATGGCGCTATAAAATAAATAATAATAATAATACGCGAGGAAATGCGCCCCAGTCATTACGGTAATCCACAATTCTCATAGAGAACTATGGATTACGCCTCCTCTCCCCGCTCATACAATACGATCATATTGTACGCGCGGGGAGATAAGTGAAATGTCAATTATTTGCAGCGAATACACGCCGCGAGTAATGCATGTCTATGGGGCCGGCAGGCTATAGCCCCCCTCCCTCTCCCTCCCCACACCACGGGGGTACGCGCATAGTAGCGCGAGCTCCCAGAACTCAAAATGTACTGCGGCGGGTACTGTACGCGCCTCGGTACATAATGTGACCATACCCTAAATACTGAAACCCATTGTCCCAAACTTTTTTTTTTTTATTTTCTTTTCTTTAGAGGAAATAGGGAATGAACAGCTTGACTGATTCCTCGACGTTTCAAGCAATGGCTTCATAATGTTTCAACTGTCTGCAGCCCCAATAAGAAGAGACATGCCAATGACAGTGTTATACATCAATGTAGCTGAACAACAGATTGCCTTAGTTTGGATGATGATAAATCATCTGAACCGCTCATCACTAATTACATGCCATGCTATATTCTCTAAAGCCTAAAAATATCTTTTTTTTTAAAGTTTGTTTTTTTTACCAGTCTGCTAAATCTTTTCATTTCAGCAGTAAATCAGTAATACATGATGCTTTGAATACAGTGGTGGCCAAAAGTATTGGCACCCCTGCAATTCTGTCAGATAATACTCAGTTTCTTCCTGAAAATGATTGCAATCACAAATTCTTTGGTATTAATATATTCATTTAATTTGTCTTCAATGAAAAAACACAAAACAGAATGAGAAGTAAATCAAATCATTGATCATTTCACCTAAAACTTCAACAATGGGCCGGACAAAGTTTGGCACCCTCAGCCTAATACTTGTAGACAAGCTTTAAGAAAAAAATAACTGTGAACAACCCTTCCGGTAACCTTTCAATGAGTTTTCTTACAATGCTCTGCTGGAAATTTTAAGACCATTCTTCTTTGGCAAAACGGCTCCAGGTCCTGAGATATGAAGGGTGCCTTCTCCAAACTGCCATTTTAAATTTCTCTCCACAGGTGTTTATGGGATTCAGGTCGGGGACTCATTGTTTGCCACTTTAAAAGTCTCCAGTGCTTTCTCTCAAACCATTTTCTAGTGCTTTTTGAAGTGTGTTTTGGGTCATTTTTCCGCGGGAAAAGACTCATGACCTCTGAGGGAGACCCAGCTTTCTCACACTGGGCCCTACATTATGCTGCAAAATTTGTTGGTAGTCTTCAGACTTCATAATGCCATGCGCATGCACCCCATGTCTCAGGATAAGAAGTGGGATCTTCCTGGTACCTACCATAAACAGTACCTTTTCATTCAGACGCCGACGGATAGTAGGGTTGACACTGTTGTCCCCTTGACTGCAGGGCAGCTTGAACTTGTTTGGATGTTAGTCCAGGTTCTTTATCCACCTTTCCGCACAATCTTGCTTTTGAAACTCTCGTCAATTTTTCTTTTTCCATCCACATCTAGGGAGGTTTAGCCACAGTGCCATGGGCTTTCATCTAGGAGGTTAGCCACAGTTGCCATGGGGAGGTTAGCCACAGTGCATGGCTTTACATCTAGGAGGTTAGCCACAGTGCCTTGGGCTTTACATCTAGGGGTTTAGCCACAGTGCCTTTAGGGAGGTTTAGCCACAGTCCCATGGGCTTTACATCTAGGGAGGTTAGCCACAGTGCCATGGGTTTTCATCTAGGGAGGTTAACCACATTTGCCATGGGCTTTACATCTGGGAGGTTAGCCACAGGCCAGGGGCTTTACATCTAGGGAGGTTAGCCACAGTGCCATGGGCTTTACATCTAGGGAGGTTAGCCCCCAGTTGCCATGGGCTTTACATCTAGGGAGGTTTAGCCACAGTGCCATGGGCTTTACACTTCTTGATAACACTGCGCACGTTAGACACAGGAACATTCAGGTCTTTGGAGATGGACTTGTAGCCTTGATATTGCTCATGCTTCCTCACAATTTGGTTTCTCAAGTCCTCAGACAGTTCTTTGGTCTTCTTTCTTTTTCCAATGCTCAATGTGGTCCCCCACAAGGACAAAGGGCAGAGGTTTGAGTCCACTTTAATCCATGTCAATGCTTGCAATGTGATTTTAGTTATTTCCAACACCTGTTAGGTGCCACAGGTTAAGTTACAGGTGCTGTTAATTACACAAATTAGAGAAGCATCCCCATGATTTTTCAAACAGTGCCAATACTTTTGTCACCCCCTTTTTATGTTTGGTGTGGAATTATATCAATTAAATATACCAATTTGGCTTTATGACCCAAATTTTTTTTTGTGGTTTTCCATTGAAGACAAAATTAATGAAGATAATAATTACCAAAGAATTTGTGATTGCAATAATTTTTCAGGAAGAAATGAGTATTATACTGACAGAATTTTCAGGGGTGCCAATACTTTTGGCCACCACTGTACCATTGTTTCCATTAAATGACACATCTATTGATACTTAAGGAGTCCAGCAGTTCAGACACTGCTAAAACTGACAAGATATTGGTAGTTTGGATTTTCATCCAGAGGTCAATTGGAGATCATGTCGACTGCTGAACTGAATGGGAACAATTTAAGGGGACACTTCCATCAGGAAGGAGTATTTTTGTTCAAACCAATATGCCTGGAAAACTTTTTTTTTTTTTTAGATTTTTGGCAGT
The DNA here is from genome assembly GCA_025379985.1 of Phyllomedusa bahiana. NCBI lineage: Eukaryota > Metazoa > Chordata > Amphibia > Anura > Hylidae > Phyllomedusa > Phyllomedusa bahiana. The sequence continues at coordinate 66,377 of JAODAL010000718.1, read as the reverse complement.
TTTTTTTTTTGTTCACAGTCCTGTGGAATTAAAAATGTCATATACAATCTTTTTCTATCCTAGCTGTGATTGCGAAAGATATAAAACTTCTGAATAGCAGAGTAAACTAATCTCACTTTCTGCAGCTGCTGAATTCCACCTAGTGGCAGAGACCTGCAACTGCACACGGTCAGTCAGCCACACCCTATATCTGAATGTTGGGTCCCTGCAACGGATGCATGAAACATGATCCTTTAATTATAGCACTACAATTTGTACAGGACATGCAAGGAAACGTACCTTGTTTTTGAGTTCTTAGTCTTTGTTGTCTGGATTTATTTCTCTGTTTTATATTTGATCTTACTAGCTGATCACCTATGCTCTTCCCTCTCCTAAATATACACATAGGTTTATTACTGAACAAATGACCATATTTTTCGTCCCTTTGCATAATAAACCAATACCGATTTATTGTCCTTTTTATCATGGCAGATCGTTTGCCATAAATAGTCAAGAACACCTGTTTATCCCCATTTTTTTCCTTATCTTTTTTCTTTTCCAGTAGTTCCTCTCTACTCTTTTTCTTTACCTCTTCAATTTTTTAATTTTTTTTCAATTTCTTGATACTTATAACCGTTCTGTACAAATTTTGATATTAATTTTTCTTTTTGTTCATCATACTTTTCTTCATCTGAACAGATCCGTCTGGCACCAGCAAATACCTGGGGCGCATGGTAGCTAGTTTTATGCAACATATTATTTCGATCTGTTGTCTTAACAAACAATGTGGTGGAAAAACTGTTCCTCTCTTTGTCCCTGCTGACCTCCACATCTAGAAACTCAATTCATGCATTCCTGGTGTCAAGCTATTTGTGATTCAGAGACACCAACAGAAGCATAAGAAGAAAAAAGGCTGGACTGCTGCTCAGTGTCCAAAGTTTTGATTTCAGATGAAAGGAAATTTTGAATTTCATTTAGAAATCAAGGTCCCAGAGACTGGAGCAAGAGTGAAGAGGCCACAGTTCAAGTTGCTTGAGGTCCAGTGTGAAGTTTCCCCGGTCAGTGATGGTTTGGGAAGCCATATCTACTTATGTTGGTGGTCCACAATGCAGCGCAGCCGTCTCCCAGAACATTTTAGAGCACTTCATGCTTCCCTCTGCTGACCAGCTTAATGACAATGCTGATTTCATTTTACAGCAAGACCTGGACCTGCCCACACTGCCAAAAGTACCAATACCTGGTTTAATAACCCCAGGATTACTTCATTGACCAGTAAAATGGCCTTAACTAAACCCCGTAGAGCAGGGGTCTTGAAACTGCGGCCCTCCAGCTGTCTGGAAACTACAACTCCCATCATGCATTTATATAAGCTATAACAGTGGTCATGATGAGAGCTGTAGTTTCCCAACAGCTGGAGGGCCGCAGTTTGAAGACCCCTGCCATAGAGAATCTATGCAAGATGAGACACTAGATCCAACAATGCCGCCAAGGGCACTATCAAGGCAGCCTGGGGCTTCCATAACACATCAGCAGTGCCACAGACTGATCGCCTCCATGACATATTGATGCAGTAATTCCTGCAAAAGCAGCCAAGGTCTTAGACACTGTTCTAATTTTCTGATTTACTGAATTTTGGGTCTTCATTAGCTGTAAACCATAATCATCCAGATTAAAAGAAATAAACAGCTGAAATATATCGCTTTGTGTGTAATGGGTCTATACAATGTGTTGGTTTCTCTATTTGATTTGACTTAAAGCCATACATAAACTTTTCAATGATATTCTAATTTTTGAAGATGCATTCTTATATAACAATCACATATTGGTTGTCAACAGGTGAACATAAATATTTTGATGGTAGTGTCCCTTTAATGAATAGCGGAGATGATCGGTGAGTCTCACTTTAGTAGAATGTCTTGGAGATCATGAGAGATTATTGGCTCTTATTAGCCATGTTATGGCCGTCTAATTGCTGGAAGTCGAGGAATAAGGTGTCATTGAGTTCTGCACATGATATGGGTGTTTTAGTGCAGTTTTAGGAAATGGTGATGACTCACTGTGTTGTAACAGGCTGACCTATCCTTCAAGGAATTCAGTCTGTGTCTAAAGTATCCTTAGATCTCTAATGACTTCCCATACAGACCTCTGAGAAGTGGAGGCTTCCCACAAATCTGCTGGACAGAGTGGTTTATGAGGCGTGTCTTCTACATCCGGGATGGCCAGACTAACACTTCACTGCGTTGGTTATTGCTATTGATACAATAGCTATTAGCAGCTATATATGGTTACGGTATAATTACCACAAGACAGTGCGGTATAGAAAGGAAGGCAGAGTGGTGTATATAGAGACGTACAAGGCGGGAAGTAATCAAGGCACATGCTAACTGTATGTGTGATAACAACGATGACCAGACTCCAACCTGAGGTTTCCCTTCCTTGTTTTTGATCTCATTTATTAGAATAAGGAAGAAGCTCTTTAGAGGAAAGCTTAATAGGAAAGTATAAGAGCGTATAAAGAAGAAGGAAAACTCTACCAACTAAGAACAGATGGAAAGAAGAGACAGGATAAAAGGAGAGGAACATGAGGCATTGGTTAGAAAATAGGAATGTCAAGCAGCAGTCATTGTGAAGTCAGAATACATTATGGAGAGTCTTTATGTAGCACACACATTCTGCGTTTTACTCATATACATCCTCTAACTATAAAGAAGATGTTAATACATAGGCTATGTTCCCACGGCTTATTCTGGGACGCATTTCAGCCCGTAATTCGCGCTGTATTGCGCGAATTACGGGCTGAAATATGTCCCAGTCATTACGGTAATCCACAGTTCTCATAGAGAACTATGGATCACGTCTCCTCACCCTGCTCGCACAATACGAGCGGGGAGATAAGGGACATGCTACTTATTCACGGCGTATCAGCGTGAATAATGCATGTCTATGGGGCCAGCGGGCTACCGGCCCCCATGCCCCACTCCCGCCCCCGTACACACGGCGTAATTGGGGGGCAAAATTTGTCCCGCAATTAAGCCATGTGAACATAGCCTTATATACACTGAAATCTCATACAGCAAGACAGTACACTTCTAGTAGTGTGCTCCTCTTAGAATGGAACAGGATGGAAGGGAATTTAATATTTCGTCACAGAGAAATCTTATCTAGACCCTAATGCTAAAATAAAACCTATGCCTGTTCACACTGCTCTTGGAGTCCTGTCTGTGGGGTTTCCATTTACAAGAACAGTGTAGTCTTTATCAAGAGAAAGAAAGGAAAGCTGACATTTTGTGAAAAAGTTGTCTCATAAACCATATGTTCATGTATGGAACCAGTCCAGTGGGCAGCAGCTTACTGGCTATTTTCTGTAACATTTGGCAATGATCTAATCATCACCAGTGAGTAGAGGAGCTTGGCTGAATGGTTATCCTTGTATCTAGAAGGGGGATATGTGCACCAGTTTAAATAGCAGTATTTATGCTTAGAAGAAGGTGGGTTCCACTTAGATCTACCAGTAGTTGCAACAGGTGAGAAGTCTAAAGCACCACTACAGAGTTATTATGGAGCATATAAAAAAGGAAATGTTGATATGCAGGCCGTCAAGAGCTGGCTGTCCATGTATGTGTGGATTACATGGACAGCTCTTCTCTCTTGCTTCTTTCTCGCTCTCCTCTACCTCTCTCTTCTCCTTCCCTTTCTCTTCTTTCTCTATTCTCTCTTATCTCTCTTTTCTCACTTTTCATTAATGTTTTCTCTTTTCTCTCTCTCTCTCTCCTCTTTCTCTATTCTCTCCTCTCTTTCTCTTTTCTCTCCTCTCTTTCTCTTCTTTCTCTATTCCCTCTCTTCTCTCATATCTTTCTCACTTCTCTCTTATATCTTCTTTTTCTCTTCTTTCTCTATTCTCTCCTCTCTTTTCTAACTTCGCTATTCTCTCTCTTTTCTTACTTCGCTCTTCTCTCTTCTTTTTCTCTTCTTTCTCTATTCTTTCCTCTCTTTTCTTACTTCGCTCTTCTCTCTCTTTTCTTACTTCGCTCTTCTCTCTCTTCTCTTTCTCTTCTTTCTCTATTCTTTCCTCTCTTTTCTTACTTCGCTCTTCTCTCTTCTTTCCTCTCTTTTCTTACTTCGCTCTTCTCTCTCTTGTCTTACTTCGCTCTTCTCTCTCTTTTCTTACTTCGCTCTTCTCTCTCTTCTCTTTCTCTTCTTTCTCTATTCTTTCCTCTCTTTTCTTACTTCGCTCTTTTCTAACTTTCTCTCGCTCTCTTTTCCCTCTCTCTTTAATTAATCTTTTTTTGGTATAATAACACATCTTACTAAATCAAAATGAACAGAAACCTGACATAACTGCACCTAACTGAAGGCAGCTGATGACCCAAACATTGTATTGAAATTGGTGGGGTTGTAACCCAAAACTTTACAGAAAATTGCCAATGTGACCAAAACAAAGTGTTGCACCAACATCTCCAAACTTCTTTGAATTTATGTTAGGACCGTTCCATGCTTAGTTGCCACGTGCATGGTTATGTACAGATTACATTTGCATACAGTGTGTATATATAGATGTTCATATGTGAACTTATCTAAACTTGGGCTTAGTGCCAATAGCCAGTTGCATAACAGGTCGACAAGAAGGTATGTTGTTATGGCCATATCTTTTATACTTAACTACGGTATCTAAAAAAAACAAAACAAAAGCGTCCTTACCTTCCTTTTCTAATCGTTACTGTTCTGCTTTTCATTATGTGAAGGTCATGAGCTACTATCTGAACTTCAGCAGCGGCGCTTTAACGGTTCAGAAGGCGGTGTGGCATGGTCTCCAATGGATGATGAACTTTTGGCTCAGCCTCAGGTTATGAAACTTCTTGATTCACTCCGAGAGCAATATACCCGCTACCAGGAAGTGTGCAGACAGCGCAGCAAACGTACGCAGCTGGACGAAATCCAGCAGAAGGTTATGCAGGTGAGAGGGAGAAGCAGTAATTGTTGTGGTTGGTTATTCGACTTATGGTTTACTTCTTCTACAAACAGTTAAATACATGTAGTTTTGGCTTAAAAAACAAACAAATTGCAGGGTTTCTTTCTTAAAAAATAAAAACCAAAAACTTAATAAAAACTCCACTTCCGCACTCACCCCTTTTCTGATGTAAAATATAAATGATTGCATCACCCACTAGAGCACGGCTGCTCTCTGTTGGTCTGTACCAATCACATATGCTTATCATACATGCAGGCGAAGGTAGTAATTGGCTCAAGGTAACGTAATCAATGAATGGCCTCATCAGTGGGCGATTGGTGGGGAACACTAGAGCAGTGGTAGTGCTACAGTGGGGTCCCCCTCCTTTTCCTCAGCAGGGGAGTTTTCAAAACTGTTGGAAAATCTCTGTAAACCCAACACTGTAAACTTCGTTTTTATATGCACATACCCCAAATTTGTGCGTATATTCCTTCTTTGTTAAAGGGATTGTCTCTCTACAAGGAGTGCTTTTTATGTTATAGATCTTGCAAAAACAAGTCACTTTTCAATATGTTGTCATTAACCATGTCCTGCCGATTCCTAGATATCCCCTCTTGTATGGGCTGCATCAGCTCCTCAGGTCACTATAGCTACAGACCTGTTTGATCTCTCCTGATAGGCTGCCAGTGCTGGTTGCTATAACCACAGACCTGGCTGCTACTGCAGCCTAGTGGAAACCAGTAAACACGCCCTTGAATTCAAAATGAAACGGGACTGAGGTAAGATAAATCAATGTAGTGAGACAACCCCTTTAATCACGGAGGTATACAATTTTTTCCCCCAAATGGTATTGGAAAGATATCCAAAGACATGAGTTGACCTTACAGACATGACTATATCCCACACAATAATTGCTCCCTAAACACGAACTAGCAAATTAAAAGGCATCTTGAATGCATCATGAATCCTGTCACCTTAGTCCAGTATGTTCTCATTTTTGAACATTTTCACAAGTGGATCAGAAAACCAATGCTTACAATACATTCAGGCTGAGGAGTCCCTGGCTTCTATATCATTTAGGAGCTCGTATAGAAGAATTTATTTATTAATTTAATCTATGTATGCCTGATAGAGGCAGGTCTCCTTAGACTTCCTACCACAGGCAGTGTTCTTGCTGTAGCAACCTCACATGGAGAGGAGTCCACGCACGCGCCACTTTTTTATATTCACAATTTTTGAAGTTGACTTATGAGCGTCATCAGCAGGGCTGTGGAGTTGGCAAGCCAAAGCCCCGACTCCTCAATTTACCAAACCTCCGACTCCTGACTCCCTCATACATGGCGCATGTTTAAGTGATACTTTTACTACTTTACTGTAGTAAAATGGTAACATCAGGCTGTGTATCACCTTATGATACAATAATCAAGCTATTTAGGTAGAATAGACACTGACAAGCAAAAGGGTAACAATGTTTTGATCTTTTGAACACTTGTGGGTAGAGCTGAAGAAAAAGCTGTATTTGAATCTAAGTCCAGTATTCACCAACATTAGGAATGTGTAGAAGAGACCTGGGACCAGATTTTGGTCAAGACATGCCAGAGCCCAGAAGGATTCAGGCAGTGATGAAAGCCAAAGTTGGATTTCCCAAATACTAACAAAATAATAAAAATTAACATTTTGATTTTTAGGAGCAAAACAGTAACAATGCAGTTACAGGAAAAAAAAATCTGTAGAACTAAGCAGATGCTAAATACTTGCAAGTCACATTTATGTATAAGATAGGTAAGATAACTATATATAAAATTACAGTAGCCTCATGTACAAAGCTGTAGTGGATGGAGAGATATGGAGCCTGAAAGTCACAAATTGAAAACATTGTTATCATTTTGCTTGTCAGTGTAAAATATATTTATGGGGAATGACTTTAGAACACAAAAAAATTGTAAATATTCAAAACACTGCAGGAACATTTGTGGAGTCTCTGAATTTGTTCTGAGAAATAGTATTGCCTCCATCAGATCCTGCATACATGACCTCACATCTGATCTCATTATTTCCAGGCTAGAGAACGGCCTCTCTACACTAACTTGGGTTGAGGGCAAAGCGTGACACAGGGGCAACATCTCTAACAATGTCAGGGTATAAAGGAATTGCCTCAGCCACAGTCAGTTTTGATGAATGGTTGAACTCTTCTACTTCTTTGAAAGCAGGTGAAAAATTTAGCTAATATCTGTTTGCTATGGGAGCAGAATCTTTTCCCCTGGGGCAGCGCTTTGCCTGCTCCATGTCATCAATTACACTCCTCATGTGACAAGGCTGAAGATATGGGAGCAGTAGCACTGGCCGGACCCAACTTCTCTTGCTCTTTGCACTGCATCGAACTAACTGGACCAACTAATAATATATTTTGGGAGTCGGTCCATTTTATGACCACTATGACTCCTGCAAAATAGACTCCGACTCCACAGCCCTGGTCATCAGAGTTAAGTGTGTGGTCATGTCAGAAACTAGCATGGGAGTTAGAGAGATCACTGTGTTTGTGGTAGTATTGTGTCCCAGACGTGGAATCCTCATTTTTCAGACAGTTTTGGTACATCTTGTGGATATGTCATAATGTCTGAGATAGGAATACCCTTTTAAAAATGTTTTTTATAATCCAATTGTTGGATGGTATTGATGGCATTGCGTTTTCATTTCTTGAACCCCTCAAACTCAGAACAGTAATAAAAGGATTCCTCCATAGTACTTGAAATAAACTGCTTAATACCCCCATGCTTTAAAATCTGCATTATTTGAAGTTTGCTTGACTCCAGTAAATTTGGTTTAAGAAAGTAGATGTTTATTGTCAGAAGGGACCGGTGAGGTCCAGCTTTTTAGATGATTAACTTGTGCTGCACAAAACGGAGAGGGAATCGCCCACTCATCTTAAAGGGGTTGTCTCACTACAAGGATTGCTTCTGAGATATCCCCTCTTGTATGGGCTGCATCAGCTCTTCAGGTCGCTATAGCTACAGACCTGTTTGATCGATCCTGATAGGCTGCCAGCACTGGTTGCTATAGCCACAGACCTGGCTTCTACTGCAGCCTAGTAGAAGCGAGTAAACACGCCCCTGAATTCAAAATGAAACCAAGAAAACGGGACTGAGGTGAGATGAATCAATGTAGTGAGACAACCCCTTTAATCTTCAGTTATGTATGGTTGCCAGCTAATTCTAGCACTTGTATTACCTCCAAACAGGGTTTCTAAACAGGTCTTAAAAAGACTTAAAGGAGTTTCTATCGTCTCGCACATGGATGGCATATTGATGGGATATGCCATAAATGTCACATAGGTCCCATCCCACCTCTTGGTCCTGCATCAATCTCCAGAACGGGACCCTGAAAACTTCCAAAAGGAGAATTGGCAACCACTCCACTGTACCCCGAATTCCCACTGAAATACATGGAGAGTAACCTCCTCTGGGACCCGCGCCTATCTGACATTTATGGCATATCCTATCAATATGCTGTAAACGTCTGATACAATAAAACGTAATAAATATAGATTTATTGATCATAACAGGAGAATTAGTAAACTCCTGCAACATCTACAGCAGAAAGATTGTATTAAGGCCAGACAGTCAGTTAAATTGAAGTTGGGTTTGTACCAAGCTTTACATTTCTTCCTAAATTTGTAAAATAGGAGAACCACAGTTAATTTGTTAAAATGGGCAATCTCCTTTAAAATACTTAAGAATTCAGATTTCAAACTGTCCTCAGAGCCCAGTGATGGAGAAGAATCTAAAGGTAATTGCACAAATTTTTCTCTAATCATCAAGAACAGGTACATTGAAGGAAGCGTCCCTTTCCCGTATCACTATGTGTGTATGTGATGGTGATTATGATCACTCCCTAGAGGACGGCTGTTATTTAACCAACATCCTTACATCCGAGATTGGAGAATGCTTGAATTCCAGCAATGAAACCCCTTAATAGGGTTGTCTCGCCACAAATATTAGCTTTCAACATGTAGGGAACGTTAAATCGAGACTTTTCCCAAATACATTCCTCCCTTGATTTTTCCCTGGTCAGGAGATAAGAGATTTTATCTGCTCTGACTGCACACAGGTTTCTCTAGGTTCCCAAACTGCTCTCCACTGCTCTCTTTGTCTTATCTGATAGCAGGGAGTGTCGTCACCACAGGTTGGCACACAGGACTGCCGGCAGCTTGAGAACAGTGTGTGTCATCTCAAACAAAAGTGATTCTTTACTTGTTTACTTTGAGCTCCGCTCTGTAGATAACCTCTCCTGCTCTCATGTCCGTGCAATTAGAAGAGTTGTGAATACGGAGATGATATGCTAATTACTGCTGTAGAACCACCCATAGCGCAACCAGGAAGAGACAGGAAGCATGAATTTAAAACTGCTGATGGGTCTGTGAAACAGGATGGTGAAACAACCCCTTTAGCTACCACAATCGGTGTTGTTCATGGTGCGGAGAGAGGGCTCCCTTTGTCCAGCCCATATAGGCCTCAGCAGTGCGATCTTTTGCGCTGACATGGCAATGAAGGCCCCAGGACTGCCTGGCTCATTAACGAACATAGAGCAGATCAGAGACGGGGTATATATAATATACAATATGACTTCTCTGATTCCTTGCCCAAGTGACCACCAAGATGCCCCTCATAAAATAGAATTGTTGTGGATGCCAAGGGAATTTAGAAGAACCGTTGACGATGCATACAGATCTTATAAATAAGTGTAGTTGGCCTAACATCTTGTATGTAACTCATTACGTTTCTGACTCCAGCTGATCCATTGTATGACACTGGAACTATAGGCAGTTAATAAAAGCAAACATGAAATGGTTTTTAGCATGTTCTGTTTTAGTTTCCTTATACTGTTAATTAGGTTTCTGTGCTACATTTTGATTTGGGGTCTAAATTCATTTTATTCGGGAGTTTGGGTTAATGGGCTGTTCCCATCTTAGACTTTGATGGTAAATCAATAGAATACACCATCAAAGTCTGGTGCATTTCCCAGAGGCTCCTGTTTCGGGAGCAGCCCCAGAAAGTTTCAGCTCAGATTAGAGAACCAATTGTGCTTGCGCACCACTCACCATTTTCTGGGACTTCTGAGCAGAGCAAACACAGCGCTCAGATGTACTGGGAACCCTACAGAACAGAATGGAGAGTTGTGCGCAAGCGTGACCAGCTCTCCATTCTGAACCAACACTTCCAGGACCCAATCCTGAGATAGCTGCGGGTCCCAGATCTGATACCCACACCTTCCAAACATCAAATATGCCATTTTTGGTGGGAGTAACCCTTTCATAAAGTATATTGTTCTTCACAGAACAGCTCTCAAGTCTGGCTGAAAGTATTGTATATGCTACAGTTTTTACTCCATAAGTGAGCTGCAGGCTGCCATCTGTAGGTTGGATTCACAAACATTTTGGTGCGTAAACGGCACATTTTGCATTATACTACACATGAAAAAAATGAATCTCAAGTGTCCCATTGGCTTCAGTGGATGTGTGCACTATTAGGACACATAGTGCATTTTCTATTCAACTGCAAGGACATTCAATTATTTGTGTTTTCTGCATGTATTCAGCGCAGAAAATGCATCAGAGCCAGGACTCAGATGCGTCCCATTGCATAATGCTGATCCACATCCAAAGACGTACAAAAATAAAACCACAGAAAAAATGTGACATAAATTACCAAAAAACTACAAAGTTATAATTACTGCTCAAAGGCTGGAAGATACACTGAATCCCAGCAGCAGGCGTCTCTGTCCCATATGCTGCATGGGAAAGATATAGCAGGTGCCGGATATTAATGAGCAATTGCTCTAGATATCAGTTCACACCAGCATGCACCACCAGCTTTGTAGTTTTTTGGTAATTTATGTCCCATTTTTTCTGTGGTTTTATTTTTAATAGTGTAGGGGCTCGCAAGAAATGTGGAGCCATGCCGGGGCTCGCGAGCTTACGTGTCAACCAATACCTCATATTATGATGTTTTTCCAGTATGTTATTTTTTTGCCCTAAAACACTGGGGAGCTTAGGGTAGAAGTTTTTTGTGCAGGACACCTTTTAAGTGCTGGGCAGCCTGCCCATCGGAATATTGTGGGCTTTATTAGCTGTAACCCAGCATGGTGTACCTGTATGAATGGCGTTACCCTTTGTATCGCTTTATCTATATGCAATTTCATTGGTATTGTTGCATTTGTGCAATCTCCCAATGTGTTATGCTTTGTTTTTTTGCATGCTGGTGTGAACTGGTATCTAGAGCATTTGCTCATTAATGACCGGCACCTGCTATGTCTTTCCCATGCAGCATATGGGCCAGAGACGCCTGCTGCTAAAACGTAGTGCAGTCTGCATGAATAAAGAAATCAAATACACAAATCTGAGGTTGTCCCTGACATTTTAGCTGTGTATTACAAATCATATCTATCCAGAGGAAAAATGTCTAGAAATGGCAGCATGATTATAGCTATAGTCTGTAATGAGATCCAGACAAAGCAGAACAGAACCAGTTTGGTCATACTTTTTCAGGAGGACTTGAATGGGCTGTGCTGCAATTCCTAGCACAGATAGTGGCCAGGAACACCATTGTGCTAGCCAGGAGCATGTGATCCATTGGGCACAATCGGCAATTGCCCATGAGCTCTATAAGCATAAGGACTCCAGGTGGTGAATCGATATCCCAGAAATCAGGGGCACCTGAAACCGATCCCTGGGTCGGCACTGCTTATTCAACTGTTTGTGTGTTTTTAGGATGTGCAAAGCCTTAAAAACCATACAGACTGGCTCCAAGATGTCCCGACATGGGTGGAGTGATTATATGGGTGTCCTTGTGCATGACTAGAGACATGGTCGGGTGTAATGTCATGTATTTGGACAAAGCCTACTACACTGTTATGCCTAAGGGGCCACATTGCTTTTAAGATGGCCCTGGTACTAGCCCTTTCATTTTCAAGAATAGTGGGGATTCCCAACAGTCAGAACCGCCACCATTCACATATCTGGAGCCACCTCATATGCCATCAGCAATCTACCAAACAGGTCCACTATCTATGTTCTGCAATGTCAACACCTATGAACACATAGAATGGAAAGATCATGTAGAAGCAAATGCTCAAGTGACTATCTGCAGTGTATATATGTGTATATATTACATACTGCAGCTATATATAATGTGTGTCTATATTACATATACATGTTTTATATAGCTTAGTTTATGGCTAAACCGATGATTTGCTGACTTTAAAGGGAATGTGTCATCAAAAATGACTTATTGTTTAACTCAGGTTTTTTTGTTAAACACATTTTTTAAGAATTTTTGGTTATATAATTTTTTTTAATTTTTCATATCACTTTATTTTTTTTAATAATTCTTAAGTCCTGCAGTTTTCACTTTGGCCACTAGGCCGAACAATATTCTGACACTTCCTGTTCTGTACAGAAAGATTCTCAGTTGTCTACTCATTATCAGCAGAAAGAGGGTCAAACTGAAAAGAGACACCAGTGTGAATAGATAAACAGGATCCACCAGTCACAAGAGAAGATAGTTACAGTTCACCCTTTCACCTCCCTGCACAATGATTTCTTCCCATGTCACAGAGCATGATTAGAAAACTCTCCTGTAGAAGTCAATGGGACTGAGTCAGTCTTAAGTCTCCTATGTGCATGAAGCTACTATAAATAGTGTTGAGCGATTGCATTGGCTATCGAGATCGATCGATAGTCGTTAGTGGGGGCCCCGCTATCGTTAAGGTTTTCGTAGTGAGCGCGATTATGAGCGTTGACCATTAAGTCTATGGGAGAGCAACAACACCTTCATTATTACCCCCAAAAAAAGGGTTTGGAGAAGCTAAAATTTTAAACCACAACGTCAAAAGGATACGGGGCTACTTCTTGGGCAACCCTTGGGTTTAAAAAAAGTCACAAAAAAAAAAGTCACGGGGACCATTCCCCACCCCTGCCTTGTCCACCCCTCCCCCTTAAACCTGCATCCCCCAACAAAAAAAAAGTCCAAAAAGGCAGAAAGTTTTTGAAACCATCATTTTTACTTGAACTGGACATTAAATTACCCCTGTCCTGGAAACGCGCAGGCCCCCCCAAACACCTGCTTTGGACCCCCTATTTAAAAAGTCCCGAAAAAAGGGAGTTTTCCCCAAACCCCTTTTTTGTTGAACGGGGACATTGACTAAAACTGTCCGGGGCCACAGTTTCCCCGGGGCCGGGGTTTACTTTTGGGTGTGGTGAGAGCCCGGTGGCGTCCGCCCCATCTTTTAAAACCGCGGGTTAAAAGGGCCCTGAGGGAGGGGGGGCAAGGGAAAAATGTCGTGCTGAACCCGAGTTTTGGAAGCGGTTTGTGAGAACCCCCCTTTTCCTCGTACCAGTCTCCGGGTTTTTAGCCGCTTGTCCCCCCGTTTGATGTGGACCAATTGAGCTTCACTTGGAAATATGGTGGTTTAAAAGCCCCTGTTACGCCCGGGTTTGGCCCCTTTTTATTTTGGGGCACCCTTTTTCTCATTTTTTTCAAAGGTGTTGGAGGAAATTGTTTGTATTTGTTCTCTGTCCGTCTCCATCCCTTTTTCCTCTGAATAACCTACATGGGGTAATTTTTCCCTGTACTCCCTTTTTAAAAATTTCAGGGAATTTTTTAAAACAGCTTTTTTGTACATGCAATTTTTTTAGTACTTTAATTCTAAAAACACTTTTTTAAAATAGGAGGGGCCCCCCACCCTGTCTTTGTTTCTCTTTTTTTCTTGTAATTAAAGGGGTTTGTTCTCAATCCAGGGTTTGGGATGCTTTTTTTAAAGATTTGCAAAAACAAGTCATTTGCAATATGTGCCCCTTTAAAACCTTTGTCCTACCCTATTCCTTTTTTGCAGCACCATAACCCCTTGGGCCCAACTCTTGAAAATTGTGAAGAACAAATGTTGTTAAAAAACAACTTTTTTAAAGAATGGGGACCTTTTTAGTAAGCCCCATGTCACAGAAAAAACCCCAAAAAAAATTTTAAAAAAAAATGCCCCTTGACCCCTTTTTGGGACAATTGTGAAGAAAAAAATTTGTCTGTTAAAAAACAACATTTTTTTAAAATTTGGAACCTGTTTAAATAGCTGCATGTCACAGCAAACCCCCCAAAAAATTCAAACCCTTGGGAACCCTTTGACCATTTGGACAATTGGAAAAACAAAGGGTCTTTTAAAGAAACAAAAAAAATTTTTAAAGAATAGGCCCTCTAGTATAGCTGCAGGGCACAGCAAAACCCCCCCCAAAAAATTTTCCCAAAGCAAAAACCCATGACCCATTTTGGACAATTGTGAAGAACAAAATGTTTTTTTAAAAACAAAAAAATTTTTTCAAAGGGGGGGGGGGGGGGAACCTGTATTAATTCCCTGCTTTTAAAAAAGAAAAAACCCCCCCAAAAATTAAAAGCATAAACCCTTGACCACTTTGGTCAAATTGTCTTTAGAAACAACATTTTTTTTTTAATAGGCCCTTTTGTATTGCGGGGCTTTTTCAAAGCAGATGCCCCAAAAAAATTAAAAAAATGACTTCTCACCCCACTTTTAAAAAAATTGTGAGGGAGAAATGCCACTTAGAAGCCCATTTCTGTTCCAAAGGACCATGTTTTTTGCTGAATCCCCACACCCTAAAACCCCCCCAAAAAAATTTTTATAAATATGATTTCTCACCCAACTTTTTTAAAAATTTTTTGAGGGAGAAATCCCAATTAGAAGCCACTTTTTCTGTTCCAAGGGGCCCATAATTATCCGGGTATCTCGAGAAAAACCATGACCTCAAAACTATTGCAATGCAAAAAACTTCTTAAGAAAAAAGTAAAGGAAAAAGGGGAATACGGTGTTGCCCATAAAAACCTTTTGCGTCTTTTACAGTTTTCCCCAAACCAAAAACCAGCAAAATGAACTTTTGGGGAAAAAGAATAAAAACGGGCAGAAGAATAAACATTTTAAAAAAAATTTTTTCAAGAGGCCCTTTTTCTGTTTGAAAAGGAATGTGAAGTAGAGGGGCCCAACTAATGGGTGACCTGGGCAATTGGGGCCACAAATCTTCAGAGACCCATGCCTGATTCTTTTGATAAAAGTAAAACGATCCCCCTTTAAATCTGTGGAAACCCGGGATGCTTTGTCTGAAAGGGATTTTCCTCCAGCTGTGTTGAAGGTCCGTTTAGTATGACAAGGCTGCTGGGCAGGACAAAACCCTAGGGCGGGATAAACCAGCTGGGGCCTTTTCGTCCATTTTGGAACCCGGGAATCTATTGGGCCCCGGAACAAAAGCAAAAACATGGGTGTTGAGCGCGGGATAGTCTTTGGAAATTTTTATTTTTAAAATTGACCCTTGTGTGTTGGATGTGTGCCCTGCATTGCTTGCGTCGGTGGGGTGGAAAACCCAAAGTTTGCCAGGGTCCCCATTGGCTTCTCCCAAACCTTCCCTCCCTGCCCCGTACCCTACTTGGCCCTACTGCTGTCAGTCGATGATGTTGTTCCACCGTGACATTTGGGGAAAGTGAAGCAAGGGAAACCGAGGGTCTCCATTTTAAACAATCAGAAAGGGCCCTCCTTTTTCCGGCATTTTACTCCTTTTTGGGGGGGGGTTGGAAGGAAATGCTGATTTTTTGTTTTGTAGGGGGATCCGGAGGGTGGCCACCCGAAAACTGTTGTTATTTTGAGGGCCTTTTAATGTGGGGAAATCTTTTTGGGAAAGGAAATGGAGCATCCAAGCACTCTTTGTAAAGAGAGGGAGCCTTAAATTTCCCAAACCCTCGGATCGGGGGGGAAACTAGCAAAAGATTTTCCTCATCTTCCTCCTCCGCCTCAAATTCGCGCCAACCTCTTTCCAAAAGGGAAAGGGACGTCGGGAAAATGGGTTTGTCAAGGAATACCCCCTCCTCCCGCTCCCTCCGGCAAAAGCTTCAACACAGCCCGACTTGCCTGAGGGATGCACCCTGAGAGCTGATCCCGCCCCTTCCCAACTTGTTTGGCCCCCCCAAACCCAATGCCTAATGAAGACCGATAAAATTTTGGTGAAAATTTGGGTTTTGTGGATTTGCGGAGGAAAGGCTCCGTTTTCCCCCCATCTGTGCCCGCCCACCTCCTCCGTGTGGCGGGACCTGTTGTTTCAAAAGTGCCCAACGATCGTTCCAGAACAGATCACCAAAAATGTCTTTGGCTGCCAAGGGCATTTTTCCGCACTAAAAAAATTTTGGTGGCTTCTTAAAAAATGGCAAGGATGGTGCAGACTCTTTCCCCTGCCTCCAACTCTCGGTGGTTAAAAACCCACCCCGAGGCCCCGCACCGTTGTGTGGGCCCAGGGTGTCCTTCATACTGCGAAAGGGCTTTCCCGCTCTCCCCACAATCGCTGGAGCAGGGTGGAGGGGGAATTCCAGGTGTTCCCCACTTTCAACTAGGAGGGTTGACGGGAGGGCCGAGCTGACCCCTGCAACGCAGCCAGGGCCGGGCCCCGAACAGGGGCGAACGGGCGGAAGTGCGAACTCAGCCCTCGACCCCTTTCTCAGCGGGGCAGTCCGGGCCCCGGGTACCCTTTTTTAAAATTTCGGGAAAAGAAAAGGGGTTTCATGACATGTGCCGGGCCCAAGGGATGTCTCCTTTTTTCCGATCAAAGGGCGGCCACAGATTTGGCCCGTTATGGGCCACACCACCTTGCCGGGCCCAAAAGGGTTCTTGTCCCCCCACCCCACGCTCGGTCTCTTTTGCTTAGAGCCGTCCACAGTCCTGCCCCTGTTTTGGGGAAACGGGCCCTTAAAAGGCAGTTTAAATTTAAACCCGGGCCCCGGGTGCCCTTGGGGCACGTGAGGGGCCAAACCAGAGGACCGGGGGGGAAAGAGGCCCTGAAACCACCCCCTGGGGTTTTGAAGAGCGTGCGCCGACCCTGAGAGCCACCGCCCCCCCCCGAAAACATCCACCAGCTCACCCAGTAAACTGTCACAGAGATATAGGGGGCCTTTTGGCCGTGCTTACAGTCCATGTGCCCGGGGGTGAAAAGGATTTTTTTCCGGACACAGTGCAACAAACCCCGCTTTAAATTTTAGATCCCACGTGGTTTGGCCCGGGGCAGGGACGGGCTTTTTTTTCCCAAAAGAAATCCCCTCTCGGCATCGGGTATTGGGAGCAGGCAGGGCCATAAACGTGGGGAAAACCCATCGGTGTCCACCAGACGGAAAGGAAACCTTTTCCCAAAGGCCCAAAAAACCCGGGAAATGCCGTTTTTTTCGGGGTTTTTGGTTTTTGGGAGGGTTTTTGGGTTAAAGTGTTTCTTTTTTCCTCCCCCAAACCTGGAAGACAAAAGGGCGGCTGCTAGAACTGGCCCCCTTAAGGGCGTCAGGTCGTCAAATGGCGGAAGGAGAAGGGGAGGATGGGTCTCTGGTGGGGGCTGGTGCGAGGTTTGGAAGCGGAGGCTGACCCCTGATCAAACTCTGAGGACCATGGGCAGCGGGGAACGTTTGGTGGTGGCGGAGGGGGGAGGAGGCGGAGCCCGAGGGTGTGAAGTGGTTGGGGCCCGGCGTCGGTTTTTGGCCCTTTTTTTGGGCCCAAAGGTTTTCCCCTCCTTTTCAACTCAGGGAAATTCGCTGTTGATTTTAAAGACATGTTGGGGGGGTTTAAACCAAATTAAAGGTTTCTTGCCTCAAACTTATCTTTTCCCGGCAAAGGGGCATAACATCGTGGGTGAATAGAGGCTTGCTAAAAAGAAGGCCCAGGTTTGAGAGGTCCGGGACCTTTTTGACGGGGTTTGGGGGCAGGAGGGGGTTTGCGCTGCCCGGGGCGGGGGGAAAACTTATCAGCGGCCCTTCTGCACCCCCCTCCCCCCTTTTTGTGGCAGGACCCGTGTTGACACAAACCCCCCTCGTCTTCCTCCTCGCCCACTGATGAACCTCCCCAAGCAAATTCTGCGGAAAAGACCGGGGATGGTTCCCCCCAATGTCGCATCTCATAAACCAAGGTGACTTCGTCATCCGACATTCTGATCCGGGAAAGCTGGGGGCTACAAGCAAGAGGGACTCCCAAGGCGTTGGAACCCGCCGGGTTTCTTGCGTTTTTGGCCCCCGATTTTCTTCCCTCCTCTGATGGCATCAGTAACGGGGCTCAGAGCAGCCAAAATCATCCATTTATTTTTAAAAAATCCCTTTTCTCCCCCCAAAAACCCCCCATTTTGTCATCAAAGAGGTCTTCAGACAATGGATTACCAAAAGTGGGGGGGAAACACGAGTTGACTTTTTGGGGCTTTCATTTTGGAAAGATGTGTTTAATGCTGATGACGAATTTGTGGCCTTTTGATTGCGGGGAAAGAGGAGGAAAGCTGCTAGATGCAGGTTGCTTTAAACCCCCTAAAGGCAGATGGGGACGATGTTCGTTACTTAGATTCACGGGGCCCCCTAAACCCAGCGATGACGGGCCCCTGACGGCCTGCAACTGACGTTTCCGCTGGATGTTGGTTGTCCCCAGCACTGGAAGGGCCCCTTTTGCCCCCCGTACCTTTTACCCCCAAAGTGCAAACCCCCCTCTTTCTCGTTTTCCCCACCGGGCATTACGCTCCTTTGGCCCGGAAATATAAAAATTTGAAAAGGGTTTTGGGAAAATATTTTTGGAAAATTTCTCTTTTTAAAAAGATGGAAAAATTCACAGCTATTTTTCCAAAACCCCCTCAATCAAAAACAAAAATTGCTGGTTTTAAAATTTTAAAAATCCCAAGGTGTCAATCAAAAAAATTCTGGACTGGGCAAAAGCCAAAAAAAAACTTTATCTTTTTATGTTTTGATAAAAAATTTAATTTTTTTGCCCCCTTTCAATTCACCTGGGTTTAATATAAAAATTGGGGCTTTTTTAAGGGTTTTACTAATGCTGGTCAAGAACAATGGGGGGTGCGCAAAAGAAAAAAAAAACCGTAACGGGGTGATGTTTTCTTTCGATACACGGTTTTTTTGGGGCAACAAAAAACCTGGGCTAAATACAAAAATTGCTGGTTTGTTTTTTTAAAAGGTGGCAAGGTGGATTTTTAAACATCCAGGTGAAATGGGAAAAATTAAACCCCAATTTTAAAATTTGTAAAATGAAAATTAAAAGGGGAGTTTTGCACTAACAAAGAGCCCTGCATTATTTAGAAATGTTGTTTTTCCAATATAAGTTCGGGGCTGCCCAATACCCGGGAAATATTTAAAATTAGAAAACTGTTAATAAAAAAGGGGTTTATTCCACAAACCTTGTTACACTAAGTCTTGGTAAAACCTTTACCCAGTTTTCCCTTTATGATGACTTGCCCTGTGTTCGCCCGGGGGGGCTCCCCCCCCAAACCCCCCCCGGCGGAAAAATTTTAAACAGGGTGATTCTGCTTTAAAATTCTCTAGCCCCCCAAACAAAAAATTTTTCAAACCCCTTTTAATCAAAAACTAAATTGGAGGATCCGCAAATTTGTAAGGTTTCCTGTGCAAAAAATAGATTTTTTTTCGCTGACTTTTTTGGGCCCACAGGAAGAGCGCAGGTCCTTCCCAATGAGACCGAGAGACATGAGGCTGAAACAGGAAACGCTGGTTTGTAAAATGAGGTCATTGTTATTTTTCCACCCAATCGAAAACCCAAAAACCACCCCCAGCCCATGAGCGCACAAACATCCACCCTGCCCAAATTCTGTAATTTGTTTTTGCTGGCCGCCAAAATTACAGGAAGGGGCCAAAAAAAAGGCGCAATTTTAATAGATGATGCACAAAATTTTAACCAATTATCGCATAAACTGGAAATTTCGTCACCATAAAAACCTTTGCCGATTTCAAAAATTGTCGATAAAAAATCGCTAAAACACAAATTAAAGCATCTCTCTACTGCTGTTAAAGCAGGGAAAAACAAGGCCAAGTGGCCAATGAAAACGGCAAAACTTAAGGGAAATTTGTAAAAAAAAATTGAAAAAGTGATATGAAAAAAAAAAAAACAACCAAAATGCCTTAAAAAAATTTTTTTTAAAAAAAAAAAAACGAAACTTAAACAAAGACTCATTTTGGGTGCACTTTTTCCCTTTTAAAGGGTCTCGATCCGTGTACTATCAAAGAAAAGGGGATTTTTAAAAGGGGGGTAATCTGTAGTCTTGGAAGCGTTTGCTTTGATTATATGAAATGTCACTCCGTCAGGTTACACCGACAAAGCTACTTATTCCCGGTTTCCTTTAAACCAGGTCCGCATGAGTTTAGTGATAGTCTGGGGAAAAGGGCCCTTTTTATGGTTTTCAAGGTCAGTTTATAAGACAATGCTTCAAGGGGCATCCCGATTCAGTGCATGGACTGCCCTTGAGAAAGGGGGGAAATTTGCCCGGGGTCTGCTTTTACAGGATACTTTAAGCTTGAATACCATTTTCTTTAAATCACATAACCCTAATTATGTGTGACTGCATGAATCCTAGATGTCAGACAATTTGTAGTGGGATCCAGGGCTTTTATTACGGGTGGGATGTCTAGGCCAAAGCCCCGGGCTTTTAAAAGGGGACTAACTTGCCCAATTTTAATGGTTTTTCCCATGGGCCAAGAAGGACTTGTTCTTGAAGTTTGTAGTTTACTCTTGTTTCAGGATCAGGTTTCCCCGGTCTTTAAAACTTTGGGGGCAGCAGCCCGGGAGGAGGGTGGGGTGTTAAATTTGAGCCTGTTCATACATTGCTGCATTGCATTCATAGATTTATATACGTTCTTTGTAGATCTCTGTCCGTAGCTTTTGTCGAACCATAATTTTTTTTCTTCTTCATGTTTTCAGAGCTTTTTGGACCATTGGTGTATCTTAACCGTTTATTAGTGATTGATTTATTTGCTGCTGCTGCTGTATTGGTCCTGCTTGACTTCAGGTTGTGGTTTTATGGTGTAATATGTATTTTAGATGAATAATTCTTTTGCACTGTATAAGTCAAAACTAGATAAAGGGTAGATAAGGTAACCCTCTAGTACCAAACAATAGTAAGTTAAATAAAAGCAACTCATGGACAAGATATAAAAAATAAAATTTTAAAATTTTAAAAATTTAAAAAGGGGGGGGCCCAAAACATTCCCCAAAAAATTTTTTAACCACACAACTCAAAGCAGGTAAATTTTTCAAAATATAACCAAGGGGGAAAGACAAAACCTATCCCCATTAAATCCAAATGCCCAACCAAAAAAAAATGTGGGATATACGTCCTAAGGGGGACGGTCCCCCCCCCGGGGGCCCAGGGTTATACGCCCTAGTAAACCCCAAAAAAAAGGGTATACCCTTTGGTTAAAAAACAGCCCCACAGTCAATGTAGAAGTATTCGCCTCTCGGCCCTTTAATTTGGGATGATGACCTTTGTTTTTATTGCAGGTTGTAAACTGGCTGGAAGGACCCGGGACAGAACAGCTGAGAACACAGTGGGGGATTGGTGACTCCATCAAGCCTTCTCCCGGGTTTACAAAAGGGAAAAATGAAGAGATTGGGGGAGTCAGGACAGTGGTTTAAATGAAAACACCCTTAAAGTTCCTCCCCGTTTTTTCAAGTGCTGGAACTTTTTGGATAAAATGAGGGGGAAAGGGTTTTCTCCGTGGGGGCACCCCCAAAAATGGGCCCCACTGTTGAAAGTACCTTTCCCCGAAAAATGCTCTCAACAGCCTACGGCCTGGGGCCCCCTTTTTACTTTAGTTTTCGTTTGGGTTTTTTATAGATTTTTAAAGATGCTATGAAATTTTTAAACCCTATTTTTTCCAGGTGCACTTCAGGCACATTGCAGCGCAATTATAAAGTACACCCCACAAATATGGTAAAATCATAGCACTCATTAACGGGAATGTGTCATCAAAAATGACTTCTTGGGTTTTTCTCACATTTTTAAAGTTCAACCCCCATTTTTTTAAGAAATTTTTTGGGTTTTAAATTTTTTTTAAAAAAATTTTCCCAAACCATTCAGTATTTTTAAATAATTCTTTAATCCGCAGTTTTCAAATAAGACTAAAAAAAGTTGACCCCTTCTGGGTTTTTTAAAAGAAGATTCTCAGTTTTTTTGTTTTTGTGGTGAAGATGCAGAATTTTGTGCTGGGATGAAAAAAAAATTGGGGTAAATTTTTATGTATGGATGAAGATTTCACCTTTTGGGAAAAGTCCACGTTTCAAATTTCCCCCCTCCCCACACACACACACCCATCAAAGATTTTTTTTGGGTTTACTTTTTTGGGGACATGTATGAAATTTTGGGACTGACAGGGGTTTAAATAGCTATAAGGCAGTGTAATGTAGTGGTTAGATTTTTATTTTTATTTTCTATATCACTTTCAGTATTTTTTAATAATTCTTAATCCTGCAGTTTTCATTTGGCACCCAAGCCTAATAAAAAGTTTTGGGCCCTTTCCTTGTTCTTTTTCAGAAAGGGTTTTTCAGTTGTCTGCTCATTACAGCACAAAGAGGGTCAAACTGAAGGGGGAAATCAAGTTTTGAAAAGATAACACAGGGTCCACCAGTCACAAAAGAGAAAGTCAGAGTTACCCTTTCCCCCCCTGCACAGTGACCCTTTTTCCCCGGTTACAGACATGTCTAGAAAACCTCCTGTAAAAAAAAGGGGACTGAGTCAGTCTTAAATCTCCTTTTTGTGCTTTAAGCTTCTTTTTAAAGCAGTGCAAAAAGGGCCCAGTGGGCCCAAAAAAAAACTGCAAGACTTAGAATTTTTTTAAAAAAAAATGAAAGGATATGAAAAAAATTAAAAAAAAAAAAACCCAAAAATTCCTAAAAAAAGTGTTTTTAAAATAAAAAAGGGACTTTTAAAAAATGGGTCATTTTTTGATTTACAAATTTCCCCCTTTTTTTATACCCCAGACATGTTCACATTAACAGAAGGGGGCCTGTTTTTTTGTTTTTGGCCCAAGCCCCTGAAAATTTTTTTCAAATTGGGATGAAAAATATAGAAAACCCGTATGTTGGTTTTTATTCTTCCTTTGAATTTTAAATTTAAAAAAATAAGAAAAAAAAAAAAAAGATATACTGTATGTATGAATGAAGATACTCACCCATACGGAGTGACCACATTTCAATGCCCCCCCCCCCCCCCCCCCCCAAACACCATGCAAAGATTTTATTGTTCACTTAGGGCGACATGGGAGAAATTTTGGCGTGACAGGCCAGTTCTAAATTTGGGAAAAGTGGGATAGAAATGCACCCGGGAAAAAAATGAAGGGGGTGGGTTTTTTGAAAGGGCCCTACAAACAGGGGGTGGGAGAGCCCAATACGACAACACGGGGTCAAAAAACCACCTTTACCCCCCGGGCTGGCTGTTTTTGCAGCTAAATACATTTGGGGAGTGTGACCAAAACCAAAAGTCTGGCTCAACAACCCCCCTTTTACCCTGGTTCCGGGTTTTTTCCCGGCATTCATACAGGGCAGTTTAGAGCCAATAAAACCCCAAGGGCCCGGGTCAGGCACCCCCTTTACCCGGGGCTGGCTGGTTTTTTGCCGGGTCCTAGATCAGGGCAGTTAGACCCCTTTCCCCAAGTCTGGCTCAGGCCCCCACCCTTTTCCCCTGGTTGGCTGCCTTCTGCAGGTCATACCCTTTCAGGGGAGTGTGGGGCCCAAACACAAAGGGGGCCCCAGGGACCCCCTTTACCCTGGGTTGGGGTGTTCTTCTGCACTCATACATACAGGGGGTGGGAACCAAAACCCCCAAATCCCGGCTCAGGCACCACCTTTTTCCCTGGTCTGGCTGTACCCTTTTGCGGGTAAAACCCTACAGGGGAGTGTTGAGCCAAAAACCCAAAAGTCTGGCTCAGGCAAACCAAAAAACCCTTTTCCCCGGTCTGGATGTTCCCTTTTGCAGGTCCCTTTAATTTCAGGGCGTGTAGGCCCCAAAACCCCAAAGTTTTGGCTCAGGCACCCCTTTACCCCCGGGTTGGGGTGTTTTCTGCCCGGTCATACTAAAGGGGAGTGTAGAGCCAAAAACCCCCGTCTGGCTCCCGGCACCACCTTTACCCCCGGCCGGGGGGTTTCTTTTGCCCGGTCATACAACAGGGCGTGTTGGCCAATACCCCAAGTCTGGGTCAGGCAAACCCCCTTTTCCCTGGTTTTTTTTTTTCCCCCCCCCCCGGGTGTTCTAACTGTTCTGCACCTAGGTTTTTGGGATAAAAATTCATAAATGTGTCAATACTAAAATGTGGGTTTCGACGCCCCCAGAACGCCCCCAAAACTTTTAAAAAACATTACAAAGTGGGGGGCCCGGGGCCGATTGCGCCAAGGTTTTTGGGTGGGGGTTTCATACTTTTTTTGGTGCAAAGTACGCCATAAAACTGGCGCAGCCCCATTCTTTCCAAAACGCTCTTCCTTTCTGGTCCTTTAAAGCAATTTTTTTCAATCAGTAACCAAAGGGGGGGAAAAATTTTTTCTCTGAACTTGCAGTTTGACAAGCCGCGCGCCTTTTTTTACCAAATTTTCTCGGGTTTGGGGAAATTCTGTACCCGAGATAATATTATTTTCCTGCTCGTTTTTTCATCTTTTAAAAGAATAGGAAGCTTAGGGCGGGTCATCGCCTGCACTCCACTCTCTAAATATAGCAAACTAACGCACTGAAAATCCTTTTCAAAGCAAAATTTTCAACAAAATAAACACAATGGCCTGTATGGAGGGTAATGCTGGAGGGAGGGAATGCCTGGTTCAGAAACTATTCACTGCATTTGCCATTAAAGTAAAGGTTCCCCTCTATAAAAATTTTCAATTTATGTCCCTTTAGGGAAAATCCCCTGCTTGTATTGCTCTTTTTTCATTTTGTCATCATGTGTAGGGTTTTAAATTATGGGGCCTTTATCTTGAAGGATAAGGTGGAAGAATTTTTTACGCAATTAGCTAAACCCCCATCAGCCCAAAGAGCGTGAATGGAGCAGCAACTTGACCATCACTATGTTTAAAAGGGGGAAAACCCCTGGGAAACCCCCGTTTTCCCTGATTTTCTGGGTTCCTGTAGAAGGACTCTCCGCAATCATATACTTATCACCTTTCCTGTGGATAGCAGAGAAGTGTTTATTTTTGGACAGTATCTTTAAGTAAAATAAGGGTTTTCAAATACCCGGGTTTGGGAAAAAAAATGGGTAAATATGCATGCTTTTTTCCCCCAAAGGGATAAAAGGGGGGCAAAAAAAACAAAGGGCGACAAGGGCCCCCAAAAAGCCAACGCCAGTTTTTTCCGGGGCAAATTTTTTTCCAAAACCACTTTTGCGCCATTTTCTTTGTAAAGAACGTGTTTCACCAAAACTGGTTTCTTTTTTCGCCGGGGAAAGACACTTTTTTTAAGGGGCCTAAATATTTGGGGCAAATGTGGCCCCCCCCCTGGCGCAATGCGCCTATTGAGGCGCATTACATATACTACTAATGATATGCTATGTGCCGCGAGTTGCGCAATGCGCCTTTTTTGATGTGATGCACCTTTTTCAGCGCAATGCGACTCTTTAGGCGAATAAGTTTTCGATGCAAGGTATACCTGACGCCAGTTTTAAGAAAGTATCAGACTTTCAGGCGCACCTTACACCGATTTAATGCGTCTAAAACTGGCGTGGAAACATCACTTTCCGGACATGTCGCCTTTAGTTCCTGGAGCAAGCAAAGTGGTATTGTCAAGCTTCCATAGAATAAAATAATCTTAAGGAATTTCACTAAAAGGTTTAGTAGAAGCTGGTAGAACGTGAGACTAACGCGTTTCAGACCTGTCCGGTCCCTGGTCACAACATGTTATAACTAAAATCCAATGGCTATTTAAAAGTTCCTGAACCAATCATCAGGCTTTTCCTGCAAATTATGTGAATAAACATACAATCATTTTTATAATTAATGTGTAAAGGGAAGTGTGTATTTAATTTTAAAATCCAGGAGGCTTCTCTGTTGAAGACCTTTTGTTTCCAATTGCCGCCTTTGTGTCATTTTCTTATTTATTCGATAGATGATTAAGCATAAAAAACCTTAAAAGGATGATGTCACCATGATGCTTCACAGAGTCTGCTCTTCACAGCCAGCTTTAGGTTCCCACTTCCTGTTCAGGCTGTGCGCTGGTCTACAGCAGCGATTGAAATATCAGCTCTGCTATTTGTAGCTGAGTCTATTAGAAGAACATTGCTGATAGAAGGGTTTAAACAGTAGGGCAGAAGGCTACAGAGATCTAAAGGGTTAAAGTTTGCCAGTAATCTAGATAAACAATCTGCTATGATGCTGATGAGACACAGCAGGAAGTGACATCACCATCCTAGTCAGGGCAGCTGGAGCAATGAGAGCAGAGAGATATAGATGATCAGTAACCCAGGCAGGTTTATGTATACAAGCAGGAGATCAGAACTGCTCTATTGGAACAGTAATGTATTTGGTAATGGTCTTTATTTGCCTACATGATTAAAGCTAATCAGTGTGGTGAGAATAACCCTTTAAGTCCCTATCGTTAGAATTACTACCATCTTTTACATTCCCATGACACACTGGATTGCATATAATTTAAAGGTGTTCACACTATAGACTTTGCTGGCATATCACAAAATCCATGCAATCAATCCAAATCCAAAATGCCATCAGTGTATGAAAGGGACGAATTTGACCAAAAGTTAAAGAGCAGAATGGAGAGCCAGTCACGCTTGCCCACGACTCTCCATTGTGTTCTATGGGAGGAGTATAGCTGAACACACTGCTCACCTGAACTCGAAAATCCCATAGGACAGAATGGAGGGTCTTTTGCAAGCGCAATTGGCTCTCCATTCTGCTTCCTAACGTTCGGTGGAACCTGCACCAAACAGACTTTTATGGCATATCACTGCATTGTGCCATCAAAGACAATTTTGGGACAACCCCTTCAAGCAATTTGCCTTTTTATCTACAATTGACTGTATATTTGACGTCATTGCAGGAAAAGCCCGATGATTGGTCCAGATAATTTTAAATAGTCATTGGATGTTCTGTGATCAAGAACCGTATGTGTCTGAAACGCGCTGGAGTTATGTTCCTCTAGCTTCTACTGAACTTTGCAATTCAATACAGGATATTGTATTTTATGGAAGCTTGCCGATACCACTTTGCTTGCTGGAGTTAGCCACTGCTGCTAGTTGACCACTTATTGAGTATTTTGTTAAATTTGCATTCCAACAGAACCAGGACTCAGAGCAGAACAACTTTAAGCTGCGGCTGTGGTAGGCACCATTGATTCCTTGACTTTTGTGTGGTGTTAAACAAACTTGGTCCGCTCACCCTGCTGCTGCGTATGTTTCACAAAAATCTTCTTAGCAGCAACTTTGCAAACATCATAAAGATTGGTACTAGATGACCTAAGAAGCTTCTTCATGATGAAATCCAGATAAAAGCAACCTGAATATTCAGAAAAGGGTGACAATGATGCTGACAATAGGGTTCCTATAATAGGGCCCAGTTTGGTCTGATGCTCGTTTGACCCAACTTGTGAAAACATTCGGGTTCCAGATGTCCCAAACACAAATGTTTTTCTCTTATCCTATTCTTAACAGTAATCCTAAAATGAGGTTAAGGGTAAGGTTTTTTTACTGGATATTTCAGGGTTAACTTACCATTCCATGACGCTCCCGATCTGACACTGGACCCCTAGCTGCGTCAATTCTGGGGTGATCTTATGTTGGGGATAGAAATGGTTAATGGAAATTCAGGGTTATGACAACCTGAAATTATGTCAAGTTAACCTTTGAGGTATTCATTTGCTAAGTTGTAGTTGAATGCATCCATCCACAGTCCGGGCTATTTCATATAATTTGGCTACCATCCAATATACCTGAGAGGTCTTGTTGGAGACCACCCTTAGGCCTCGTTCACACGGCTTTTTTTGCCACGGATTGGCGCCGTACTGCGCACTGGATTTGCGCTGCAGTACGGCGCCAATCCGTCGGAGTCATTACGGTAATCCACTGCTCTCCCCGCTCAGCGAATCCGCCGCGGGGGGAGAAAGTGACATGCACATTATTTACGGCGCGTACGCGCCGTAAACAATGCATTGTCTATGGGGCCGGGAGCGGTGCCCCCGACGCGCTCCGGCCCCGCCCCGTCCCGCCCCTTATTTACGGCGGATTTGTGAGCGCACAAATCCGTCGGGAATAAGCCGTGTGAACACGGCCTAACAGTCACATGTCCCTTTTGGCTACCATAATGTATATAACATAGAGGCAACTAGAAGTGACGTTGCATCCAACATCCTGTTCAGATTCACTTACATAGGAGTAACGTATGTTCTGGTAATAGAAAGTGACACCGCACCAGGAGCACTGTGGAACGGTAAACTGATTCCTCAAGCCCTGTAAAAAGCCTAGCCCTAACTTGTGGTTGGGGTTGAATTTTCTTGCCACTTTTTACCAAAATTTTGTTTCCAAATGGAATCACTTAGATTTGGGTCGAATTTGATATCAACCTGGATCCTAAGCATATTATTAGCTTTACGTGTTTCAGACCATATTGGTCTTTCTTAATAGTGATAGACCATGGAAATGTTAAAGGGGTTTTGCCACGATCTCATTTCATACCTCCTGCATCCAGCTCTTCAGCTCTGTGTGCTCAGAAGGGGGCGTGTGTGATGTGTTTGAATTTCATATCATGTGACCCAGCAGGATGACATCACCAGGCCTTTCCTCTATGTAGTCAAGAAAAGGTCTGTTTATGTAAAGCATTTTGAGTAGCTGAGAGGTAAAGATTTTGCCTCCAGGCACAAGGGTCCTTGGTTCAAATCCCTGCAGTAACCGAACCTGTGTTTTTTTTTTTTTTCTCTTTATCAATGCACATACCTGATTGAGGTTTCTTTTTTAATTTGCACTGTTTGACTAATTGCGGAAGTGCTGCTGAATATGTTGGCGCTATATAAATAAAGATTATTATTATTACTAAGGAGTACAGAGGACAGGAGTAGAGTGACAGAACCCGGGGTTTGAACACTCAGTAGCTGCCTGAGAGGAGAAGTGATGTCTGAGCATGTGTGACCAGGACTGAGGAGCTCACAGCCCTGGTCGTATCCTCTGGAGACGAGCTGTAAACAATGGATCACTAAAGGAGCAGCTAAGACAAAAACGGTGCAGAATTTTTAATAATAATAAATGGTGAAAGCAAGCTTCCCATGTCAATTTTACTTCGTGGCAAAACCCCTTTAAGACCATGAAAGACTAAAACACTTTAGCCATGTTTTTCTTTCTCTGATAGGATATTTACTGATTTCATCTGATCCGGTGCCAGTCGTTTGGAAAGTTCTTTTTTCTATGTTGGGTCTGCACAGCAATTGGGCATTTGCTGCCATGCTCCTTAGTAGATTGTAGCTGATGGCTGGGGTCCCTGGAGCAGCAGGACAACTTGTAATTGGCTTCTTTTTACGGGAATACAAGTAGGACCAACAAGGTCAAATCCAGCACCATTGAAAATCTATAATTGCTCTTATTGTAGACCCATATAAATACAGTAAAATGCAGTTTGAATCTTACCACCCTTAATGCAACAAACCAAAGGGAAATGTCATTTTAGGTGAGCTGGTGTTACTTCACTATTTTTAGGAGACCCTTCGAACAAAATGGGGTTGTAAAATGCTGACAACTCCTTTCATTCCCTGTTTTTTTTCTTTCCCATGTCTTCTACTTGTAAAAGGAGAGATTCAGGCAACGTTACTATAATTTTCAGGATCCATGATGGATATAGTAGATCTTGGGAGATCCCTGGAGAACGTCTATTTATTAATTTAGATCTGGATTACTATCTGTATCATATTTAAAGCGTCTTCCCCTTTTTTTGTTACTTGCGGGGGATGTTCAACGGGATAATTGGGTCCATTTTGGATCCCAAAATCGCATTTCCCAAAAAAGCCGTAATCGGCCATAACCATCCAGGGGCGGTTGGATGCGTTTTGGGTGCAAACAATCACACCTTTTTAATTTATAATAGGGGTCCCCCGCGTCTTTTGGGCCAAGAACGACACGTCAAAACTTGGGAAAGGGTCCGAAAAGAGGCAATAAAACCGCATCGGCGATCATGTCGAAAACCCAAGCGTTTTTACATTGCAGGCAATGTAAATCCCACCCCATTGTTTGAGGTTTTGGGTCTGTTTAGGGCCGACGAGGGCCAAACCCAAAATTAGAAACGTATTTTACATGACACAAACGCCGTTGAACAAGCCGTATCTCAGGATTGGGTGATCTGTATATTTTACTATTACGTTGCCGTTCTGATGTAAGATGATGAGAGGAGTTGTCCATAAAATGCTTCTTTTCTTTATTCCAGGAATGGTTTGCTGTTTATGTTGAGCTGAACCAGCAGATTGCAGCACTATTAAATGCAGGAGATGAGGAGGACCTGGTGGAGCTGAAGAGTTTGCAGCAACGGCTCGCAGTCCCCGTTTTTGGGAGGCAAGCCAGCTAAATTTCGACAGAACCCCTCGAGCCTAGAATTTTCATGGAGTCGCTCAGGAGGTATTACACTTCTAAAGATATGAACAATCCATGACCTCCACCAGCAGAAATAAGCATACAATTAACTTCTCTTACTTCACAGTCCAGTAGAATACACCGCCTAGATCTTATTCAGTAACGAAAACCAGATGCTGTTACCTATTCTTTTTTCTCTCTTTTTTGTTCCCTGTGGCTTTTTAAATTTTTTGTATTTCTTAATTTTTGTTCTATTTTCAGTGTGTGATTATGGAGGGAGAAAACTAGACTGAACTTTTGCTGTTAACCAGATTTAGAAACCTGCTAAAATTCAGCTTCACAGACTGTAAAAAACTTTAATCTACAAATGGCTCATTGACTTCTATGAGAGATTGTTGTGGGCATGCTCTGTGACTTGGGTGGGTGGGAGGGGGTTGTGAGGGAGAGGTGACTATAAGGCTATGTTCACACGGCATAATTGCGGGGCGTAATTACGTCGGGACTTCGGGAGCTCTCAACGATCGGCCCTATAGACATTCATTACTAGCGCCACATATTTGCCGCTAGCAATTGACATGTCGCTTATCTCCCCCCGCGGCGTATTGTGCGAGCAGGGAGAGGAGGCGTGATCCATAGTTCTCTATGAGAGCTGTGGATTACCATAATTATTGGGACGTATCTCGCCCATATTGAGCGCAGTACGTTACGAAATACGGACCGAAATACGTCCCAATTTCACCCGTGTGAACATAGCCTAACGGTCATAACAGAGTTATTGCTTGTCATTTCAGGAATTTAAAAATAAATAAATTAAATAGAAAATTATTAAATTAATTTTTTACAGAAATGAAATGATGACTCATTCCATTTCAATGAAAACGCAAATTAATTATGGATTTCTTAGATGTAGCTAGTCCTATCCACAGGACTGAAGTGAGGAAAAGTACAAGAAGTTAAAAGGGTCCATCATGACACTTCATGAATGTTTGTTCTAATCTTGGTGTCCACGGGGGTTTCCCATGAATGACACTTAACAACTAGAAAGGTGATTTGGTGTCTAATCATTGGCTGCTCCACTGCTTAGACCACCACTCAACATCAGAATAGGGGTCCGAGACTGGCATGTTTGAATGGAGTGTCAATCAGCAGAAAGTTTTTAGGACTGACAAAAATGGCCTAGTGCTGTACAATGGTCTCTGGATACAATATTTTCAACACACAATGTGCGTTCATGGGACATTGTATGTTGAATATGGTTTCAAGATTTAATGTCCCAGACACTGACAAAGCCAATTATCATGAATATTTCACTTGTAAAACCTCTGTATGTCTGAAGTGCATGCAGCGATTGGTGGTCTAGTAGCCCCTCTCTACAGTACAGTGCAGTACTACATGTCCTGTGCTGCTATTTACATGTACTAGTGAGTTACATGCAGTGACTGGTGCTCTAATAGCCTCTCTACAGTACAGTGCAGTACTACATGTCCTGTACTGCTCTTTATATGTGTCAGGATGAGCGGCTTCTTTGGTCACCAGGTGAGAATGGCCACATTTCCTTTTTTCTGGTGCATTGTATATAAAGTACATGGCCCAAGGAAGTTCCTGTCCTCAATATAGAAAGTGATTTCCAGCTTCCAGCAGCTCTTTGTGGTGTCATATGGAAGGGCACACTTCACCTATATTAGTTAGCTGACTCATTGTCTTAAATCCTCATTTTTAATTATGTTGATGACATTTTGGGGTCTTAGAACCAATTCATAGAGTTATGGTTTCAACAAACAGTGGTCACCCTGGAACCAATATTGTATTGTGAGGGAACAAACAGTGGTCACCCTGGAACCAATATTGTATTGTGAAGGACCACTATACTAGGTTATCTCTTTCAGGCCCATAGACGTTAGTGTCATATATCCACCTTCAAGATGCACCAACTTTTTTCATACCCACAAACCAGGAGGCAAAACTTTTATATTTTTTACTTTTTCATCAATGTTGCTTCATAATCCCTTGTTTTGGACAAATCCTATTTTTCAGTTGTACTATTTTGTGGTACACGACGTGATCATTAATTAGCTTTTATTTAGCAGTAAGGTTTAAAAAAAACAAAAAAAAAACAGCAATTCCACAATTATTTTTTGGGGATTTTTTTAATGGGAAAATAGTTTTTTTTTTTTCTTTATTTTTTTTTCTTTAAACTTTTATTTTTAACGTTATGTATTTGATTACTCTCCATTGGGACGTGACAATATTCTGATCATTTATATGATACACTGCAACATTTCTGTATTGCAGTATATTGTTACCTATCAGTGTTTTATTAACTAGACATTACACACCAATGCATATGGCAGACATTGGGGCCTATGTTAGGCTATGGGCTGCCATCCCGTCAGTACCCCTCAGTCATGTTGCAGATGATGTGACCATAGTAGTGCCATTTACCCAGCTAGATGCCATTGATATCATTAACCGGAGCATCTAATGAATGAAACAGCTGAGATTGGAGTAAGCGCTGATCCAGGCTGCTACAGGAGCTGTATGTTACAACAAGGACCTGATGTTGGTTCTGCAGGTTTAGCTTCTGATGGCACAGGCCACGCATTGAGCATGTGTAGCTTAAAGGGGTTGTCTCACTACAGGGATTGCTTTTTATGTTAAAGATCTTGCAAAAACAAGTCACTTTGCAATATATGTTAGTGTCCTACCTATTCCTAGATATCCCCTCTTGTATGGGCTGCATCAGCTCCTGTGGTTGCTATAGCTACAGACCTGTTTGATCTCTCCTGATAGGCAGCCAGTGCTGGTCGCTATAGCTACAGACCTGGCTTCTACTGCAACTTTGTAGAAGCCAGTAAACACGGCCCTGAATTCAAAGTGAAACCAAGAAAATAGGACTGAGATAAGATGAATCAATGTAGTGAGACAACCCCTTTAAGAGGTAACGAATAAAACCAGAACGCAGAAAAGAAAATGATGTTTGGGCTATTTTGACGGAATCCAAGCTAAAAGCCATTGACTTTGGTTGATTCCCCATAAAGTTACATGTTGGTTCATGCCGTTTTCTGTGGTTGTTCTCCTTTTTTTTTTTTCCAAACCCTTTGTTGGTGTTCCTGAACTATTTTAATATAAAAGCCTTTTGTTGCCCGGCCTAGGACCAGCTTGCTTCACCGTTCTTAGCATTGTACTAATCTGATTTCTTAATATTGCTTTTGTCAGTTATCGCAGCAATTGGACGGCCTGCTGGGAATGCTGTGCGTTGATGTGGCCCCCACAGATGGAGCGGCAATTCAGCAAACGTTAAAACTGCTTGAAGAAAAACTCAAAAGTGTTGGTAAGAAGCTGCCTGACACAGCTGGTGTACTCATTGGAGATCAAATACAAATTAGTCCACGACTACCCAGTGTCCTCATAGTCACGTCAGTTATGGAGCGCTATGGTGCATATAACTGTACACAGCGGTCATGAACAAATCCAGTGTTAGCCACCATTAAACTATGCAGATGTTTTATAGGTTAGCAGTAGGGGAGGAGGGTTAATAGCTGATAAATAACATACATATTAGCTAAGCATAAATGTGTCAAAACTTCATACATGTTAAAGTTGCATTATAGATGCTTTATGTGTATGTCCAGGCAAATTTTAATGAGCAGTATTATTTAAATTATGTAAATTAACCTAGACAGTTAATGCTTAAAGGGGTCATACCATGTTAGACATTTATGGAATGTCAAAAGGATGCAGCTGCAGCACATGAGGATGGAGGGTAAGGGGCCCTCATTATCAGGATAGTGACCCACACCTTTCGGACATTTATGGCATATCTAGTAAATATGACACAAGTATTCGAGAGGTGAATACCCCTTTAAAGGGGTTGTACCGTCTGACTGTTTTCGATCTTTACGGCCTCTTATGGGTATGTTTACATGGCGTATTGCGGCACATACTGTACGCGTCGTAATATTGCAGGTGTTTTAGAAGTATGCGCGGGAGGAGGGTGTTTTGAGCGGCCCCATTCACTTCGTTCATCCCCGGCGCGTAAACACCGGAAAGAAGTGACATGTCACTTTTTCAATACGTGTCAGGAAAAGATGGAGGTAATTCATAGCTCTCTGTGAGTGCTATAAATTACCGTAAACGCGGGGCACATTTCGGGTATATTGCAGTACAATTATGCGCTGAAATATTCTCTGCAATAAGGCTGTGTGAACATACCCTAAGGCTTCCTGTGCAAGCTGTGGGCATGTCTATAGCAGACACTGACATTTCAGCTCTGCCGATTCCTGTTCCTAGCAGAGCCTGTTACAGCAAAATTACTGATGGAGGGGTTGCGAATGACTCTGTCCAAGCAGGACTTCTGGCTATAAATGTGAGCTAGCAGGGCTGTATTTGTCATGAAAGGAAGCTTCTAAGAGAGAAAACCTACTTGCTTCCAAGACTCCCTGTTAGCTGCTGAGTGATTCTTGTATTTTGAATGTAATTATATATAAAAGTGCCCTACAGACCTGATAGGATAGTGCAAAGCTGCTCCCAGGTCAGTGACTCTCAGGGTGTGTTCACACAGCATGTTAAATCCATTTTTGGATCAGAAAAACGCATTCAAAAGCACTGCATAAATCGCATCCAAAACGCATCCAACACGAACATGCGTGTTTGACTGCGTTTTAGCTGCAGCAGGATTGCACCCTATAGTTTTAAATAGGGCTTTTGCTGTGCCAAACGCATCAAGAATTGACATGTCAATTCTTTGAACAGATCCAAAAGACGCATCAGAGAGACGCAAGTAAACACGCATCAGCGATCACTCGTCTGAACACCAATGCGTGTTTTACATTGAAAGCAATGCAAAATCACACTGCTCATTGTTAGGTGCCTGTTTGGGTCCGTTTAGGGTCCAAAAATCGGATCCAAAACACGCATCTAAAAACGGACACAAAATCAGATCCAACATGCCATGTGAACATACCCTAAGGGTATAGTTGCCAACTTTTGAAAATGAAAAAGCAGGAGACGATAGTGGACACGCGCCATCTTGTCGGTTATGCCACCCCCGTGCAAAAAAGGCACACCCTCTCCTCCTAACTGCATAACGGCTTTGGAAGAAAGCCAGGTAGATGCCCTTATAGCCAGATAGTAACCCCCCATAAGCAGGTAGTGCCCCTTACAGGCAGGTAGATGCCCCCTTGTAGCCAAGTAGATGTCGTCCCCTCTGTTAGCCAGGTAGGTGCCCCCATTGTTGCCAGGTGGGTGCCCCCATTGTTGCAGTGGCCCCCTTTGTTAGCGGTAGGTTGCCCCATTGTTTGCCAGGTAGGCATTGGGCCGCCCTCTGTTGCCGGGTTTAAATGCCCCCTCTGTTGCCAGGTAGATGTCCCCTCTGTTGCAGGTAGTGCCCCCATTGTTGCCAGTAGAGCCCCCTCTGTTGCCAGGTATATGCCCCCCTCTGTTGCTAGGTAGATGCCCCCATTGTTGCCAGGTAGATGCCCCCATTGTTGCCAGGTAGTGACCCCTCTGTTGCCAGGTAGTGCCGCCAGTGTTGCCAAATGGTAGATGTGCCCCCTCTGTTGCCAGGTAGATGCCCCTCTGTTGCCAGGTAGAGTGGGCCCCCATTGTTGCCAGGTAGTGCCCCCCATATAAGCTAATAAAAATAAAATAATAAAATCCACTTACCTCACCAGGCTCCTGCAGCACGGCCGCTCCGGACGATCTCCTCAGCGGCGCAGGGGGAAGTGAGCAGCCGCGCGTCACTCCCCTGCAGCCGCGCGTCACTTCCCCTGCGCCGCTGACCTGTATGTGCGGCGCACACACAGGCGCCGGACATACAGGAGGGAGGAAGAGGAACGATCCCTCCTGCCTCCTCCCTGCACAGCGAGACTCCGGGTGGGTGAAGCGGCCGCTGCGGGCGCTTTACCCGCCTGTAGGAGCGGCCCGGCGGCGCAAGAGTAGCGCACTAGCGCTACTCTGTCGCCGCGGCCATTTAAAGAACCCCGCTGCTTGCTGGCGGCGGGAGGAATGCCAACTCCCCCGGGAGGGGACCCCAAATAGCGGGACCCCCCCGCCAAAAACGGGAGAGTTGGCATGTATGCCTCAGGGTCAAAGTTTTTTCTCTGTAGAAAGATCAGATCATAGACTGTGACGCTCCATCCTGCTGATAAGACCCAGCAGGATGACACCTGACCAGCCTGGCCACTGTTAGAGCAGACACAGGTGGTCGGTAACTAGAGAAAGTTGTGTAGCCACAAGATAAGAACTACTCCAACTCTGGAATGAAAAAAAAAGAACCACAATGTATTTGGTAATCGTCTTAACTTACCTTTGCCTACATGTTTAAAACTAATCAGTGAGGTGGGAATAGCCCTTTAAGTTAATTGTTCTTATTGAGGACAGCTCGTCATTCCCAACATGTCTGTTTTAGTAAATACTAGTGTTCCCCATGAAATAACAATTCTGGAGTATTTTTCCTTAGATTTCTTGTGTTGTGTTATATCTATTATTCCTCTTAGAAATTCATTACCAATCTGTCAGCTGGGTGTTACCAATTGGAGGCGTGTCCCTGCACAGTCTGACATTGTCCTATCAGTGCTGACAGTCAGTGTGTGCAGTAACTGGAAGGGTAACGCCACCCATCCAACAGAGTCAGGAATATACTGCGAGGAGGAAAAACCAAGGAACAGCACAACCCAGTTATAAGAGAAGATGCCCCAGGATTGTTATATCACAGGGAACACAAGGATTTGCTAAAACAGACCTGTCCGGAGATGTCACAGATCATCTTCAAGCAAATAATGTGACACTGAAGAAACCAGTCCTGTCTCCTTTACATAAAGCTGTTGAATTATGTGGCCTTGATTCTCGCCCTTGCCCATCCTCCTCTCATTGTAAATGATATAATTATGCTAATATTGTGTAGATTATGGATGGGGAGCAAGATTAGTATTCTCGCATGCCATTACTGAATACACAACGGTGCTGATTGTTCTCTCCCAGGTCCGTCTGTACCATGTAGCTAATTATACAACAGAACAAGTTAATGGTTTGTCGATAATAATACACACAGTCATCTCCACACCATCAATGTCAGCAATGCTGCTGCATTCATATAGGGATTGCTGGTTTCATGCAATCCAGCTGCCTCTGCATCGTCTCTGAATACATCTGCACCTTATGCTTTGGTATTGAAGAGCTTGTCCCGATAGAAAATATTTCATTTGTCTGTAAGATCTCACAAAGCATAAACTATTTTTAATTGGAAGCAGCAAAAAAAAATGCTCTGTGTCTAGATATTGTTACATTATACTTGGTATGGTGCCCCCTAGTGGTCTTGTGCTTACCTTTCAGATGTGTCCAGTAATAGAGGTCAAGCATGCTCTGTTAAATCCCATTTACTGGATCCTATTGTACTTTGGTAGCACTGTAATTTACTAGCTTTGAACACATTGGGCCTCATTTATCAAAAGTGTCTAGTAGTAAGACTGTCTTTGTTGTCCATAGCAACCGATCAGAGCTCACAGCAACCGATCAGAGCGCCACTTTCATTTTTTTTAAGCTGCTCTGGAAAAAAAGAAAGCTACGCTCTAATTGGTTGCTATGGGCAACAGACCATTTTAGAGTGAGATAGGTTTAATAAATGAGGCCCGTTGAGTGGACGTTCTGCGAGGCAATCTAAAGCGCAACAGAGGGGGCTCTAACATGTAACAGCAGTATCTTGACACAGGAGCAATTATTATTTAATTATTCCAATACAAAATCAGGTTTCACCTGATCAAAGATCTAGAAATGTATCTTAAAGACCCAACCTCCATCGACCCCACCCCACCCCAGCAATCATATTAAAGTTGAAAAACTGTTCCATAGTGGTTACTTCTTATTGTAGATTTTGAATGTTTGGCTCAAGCAGGTATAGATAGGGCATAAATCGGGCGCTTTAAATGCAGAGAGCAAGTATGTTTTTTGATTGATAATGGAAGTAATAACATGATCACAGATCTACAGTTGAAATCAGAAGTTTCCATACGCTATATATAAAGACACATCTGCATGTTTTTCTCACTATCTGACATGAAATCAGAATAAACCTTACAATTCTCTTCCTGATATCTTGACTGATTTCTCTAGACTTTCCCATGATGTTACACACAGAAGCAGTGCTTTTCTGGTGTGCTTAAAAAATAAAATACATCCACAGGTGTGCCTCTAATTAACTCAGATGTT
Organism: Phyllomedusa bahiana; assembly: GCA_025379985.1. NCBI lineage: Eukaryota > Metazoa > Chordata > Amphibia > Anura > Hylidae > Phyllomedusa > Phyllomedusa bahiana. Next base: position 27,863 of record JAODAL010000718.1, on the reverse strand, counting down.
GCCAATAAACAGAAGCTTCCAAAGACAAGAAATCATCGTATGGGCTGTCCCAAATTGTTTAAAGGCATAGCAATCATAGAGTATGTAAACTTTTCACTTTGCAGAAAGTAATAAAAATGCCTTAAACATTATCTCACTAATTATTCTGACAGTTGGCAAATATAAATAATTTTGGTTCCTAATTGGACTAAAACGGGGAAGGTTTATTCTGATTTCATGTCACATAGTGAGAGAATCATTCAGATGTGTCTTTTTTTATAGTGTATGGAAACTTCTGGTTTCAACTGTATGTTGCATGCTCATCACCTACTTCCTCTTCCCCTATTTTTTTTGCACACGAGCTAAAAAGAGAGCTGCATTTATAAACTGTAGGTAGGGAGCTCCCCCAAGTGGTGGCTCTAGGCATTCAGAATCCTCTCCTCCAGCAGTCTTTGCAGTGTTTTTAACACTCTGTATCAGAATAAGAGTATGTTCACACGGCTGACTTAGACGTGGTTTTCAAAGCGGTTTTCAGGGTGTTTCCGCTCTTAAAACAGCATCAAAACCTTGCCTAAAACACGCTTCTTCAGAAGAGGTTTTAGAAGCGTTTCTCAGCACGTTTTTGGATGAGGTTTTCAACGGAGTTTTCACCCATACAAATTATTAGCCAGGTCAAAAAATGCACCGAAAAAATGCGTAAAAAAAAATGTGCCAAGAAACGGGCTGAAAACACACTTCAAGAATTGACATGACACTTCTTTTCCATCGCTTCCAAAGAAGTGCGTAAAAACCTCGTCGCGGGTGAACTACAGCGAGGTTTTACTTAGGAATCATTGAAATGAACGAACTGGTGCGTTTTTGAGATGTTTTCGACGCTGCAAGGAAACGCTCCAAAAACTGCGCCCAAAATAGCGTCCAAATAAGCCGTGTGAACATACCCAGAACTTGACTCCATGGAAAATCTTCAAGAAAGTGATGGACCCAGAATTTGAAGGGATTCTGTTACGACTTGAAATATGCACCTGATTGCTAGAGAAGCTCAATTTTACATTCTAATAAAATATAGAAAAATATAGACAGAGACATAAAAGGGAACAAGAGTATTGACTGATCCCAGCGTAGAGCTATGAGTGTTATATATTAGTTTTTGGGGGTTGTACTATATGTTTCTTCCCTACACATCTTAGAACATTGCGGGCATTTCATGAACAAATCGCATTTTAATCTGCCTCTAAAATATCTTTGCTTTCAGACACCGGCCTTCAAGGTTTACGTGAGAAAGGCCAAAATCTTTTGGATCAAATTTCTAACCAGGCTTCGTGGGCTTATGGAAAAGATGTATCAAATGAGAACAAGGATAATGTAGATCATGTTCAAGGTGTCATGGAGGACATGCAGCTAAGGAAGCAGAGGTGAGTGTGACTGCGACATGTCTATATGATTAAGATAAAGTGTACTCAAGAACAGTAACGTATCCTTTCTCACATTGTGTTGGACCTCTGCTTTCATAAGCTTCGACTTTTATTTTTCAAAAGAGACACCCGTTTGTTTCTGTATACAGCAAAGCCCAGAAATGTAAAATCATAAGGGTCCATCCACACAACAGGCAATTCCCAGATTTACACACGGATTCGGGTTTTAAAAATCCTTAAAAAAAACAACTGTAAACCATCACCATAGACCTCAATTGAAATTCTGAGTTGTAGTCCACATGACTTCTTAAGGTTGGCATTCATAATTGCTGTTTTTTCAGAAAAACTTAGAACATGTTCAATAATCCACCTGATTACTAGTCAAAAACATGTTCCAAACATTTGTCAGTTCTGTGTCCAAAATCCCATAGAGATGAATGGGACTTGTTTTCTGACTCTGAATCCTTCCCGAAAAATGACCTCAGAATCCACATAAAGTCCAACACTGTTATCAGCGGTAGAACCCGACGAGGATTTTGACCTTGTCATGTGGACGTACCCCATCATCAGACCTATCACAAGGTTAATATTGATGGAGGTACAACAGCAAAAAAGTTTTACTAGAGAAGTGGCAAATTATACCTGCTCCTCCTAATTTGAAGTCAATGGTGATGGCAAATAATATTTGCAAAAAACTTTTAAAGGGCATTCAAGGGGTTTCCACCAAAATGTTCAATGTGCTTCAAATTTGGAAACGAAAATTTTTTCTATGTATCCTCCTTATGGATTCTTCACTGTTCCCAGTACTTCTCTTTTACAAGTGATGTAGTCCTACGTCGAGCGTAGTGGCAGCTAATTATTATGGTATGATTGGTCATTAACATTGCAGAACAGTTGTCGCTCAGAGACCATAGATTTGGTCCTTTCTGTGACTCTTCCAGTCTCTCTCTATCTCTGCTGCAACCTGCTGATGACACTCTCTGACACTCTAAGGTCAGTGGCCACTTCTGCCTGAGAACATCCTGCTTGAAGCCTCAATGGCAAGGAACTGTTGATCAGTTGTAAGGTGTTGTCTTGGCCTCATGATGTAAAAATGTGAACAGCATGATGAGGAGGACTGTTTAAATTGATCCCCTAAATTGGGCAATTCAGGGATCAAACACCCGTTGTGATTTTTTTCATTAAGCTCCTTGTTTGAGATCAGCAAGTTGTGCAGAAAGTACTGAAACACTGAATCAGTCCAAACACATATCATTAGGAAAACAATTGAATTTTCTTGCTGTATGTTTTATCACTATATATATATATATATATATATATTATATATATATATATAGATAATAGATAATAGTATAGTATAGATAATAATAGTATAATAATAGATAGATAAAAAGCAGCAAAAACAATCTATCTTCTCTTTCTCTCTCTCTTTCTCATGTCATACCAGGAAGGATTAGAGTTATGTAGTTTAGAGAAAAGACGGCTTTGAGGAACATAATAAATATGTTTAAATATATCAAAGATCAATATAGAGATCTCTCCCAAGATCTATTTATACCCAGGACTGTATCCAGAACAAGGGTACGTCCTCTACGTCTAGAGGAAAGAACTTTTCTACATAGACATAGAAAGGGATTCTTTACTGTAAGAGCAGTGAGACTGTGGAACTCTCTGCCAGAGGAACTTGTCATGGTGAATTCAATAACAGAGTTCAAAAAGGGGTTGGATGCATTTCTAGTGTGTAATGATATAACAAGTTATAGTGACCAGGATTCTGGAGAAGGGTCGCTGATCCAGGGATTTATTCCGATTGCCAGATTGGAGTCGGGAAGGAATTTTTTCCCCAAAAATGAGGACATTTGGCTTCTATCTCATGGGGGTTTTGCCTTCATCAACACTATAGCACAATAGTATGAATGGGATGGACATCTGTCTTCTTTAGGCCTTACAGACCATGTAACTCTATGTGTGTGTATATTTTTTTAAATCCCGAAATATGTTTCATTCTGCCATCTCCTGCCTGAGTCAGTTATAGCCCTCTATCAGTCACTGTGACAGCATAATCCATTTTTTAAGCTTAATGTATACAATGAATCAGTAGAAACCATTTTAATAATGATGTTAAACCTTATTTACACTGTATCATTAAATATTCCTATATTCTGTATAAAATGTTGGATTATTTTGTATTTCATCTTGACCATGAATCTCATTAAAAGGGAATATTTACTGTACACCTTAACTTTTGACTGACACTTTGAAATAAAAAGATGGGAGTAAGAAGAGTGTTTAGAAAACTTGCCAAGCTTCAAGGTGAAGGTCTGGAAAGATTAATCCGTTCACATCACTATCGTCATACTAAGCAGATTCCTTTGTGATTTGATCAAGAGCGATTCAGCTTTCAGCACATTTATCAAGATTAAATCAACTGGTTCACAAGCGCACCCTCAGCACCGCTAAAGTCATGACAGCTTCTTAAGTGGTGCTGAAAGTTATCTGAATCGTTCCGGCATTTTCAGGCATTGTCCTTACTCGCGTGAGATTATCATTAAGTTATTCTTAAATGGCTCTAAACGCACAAAGACGATGTAGACACTTTTCTCACCCTGTTGAGTTTACAATTTTGTGTTGGTTAATGGTTGAGAAAAGATGGTTTATTCAAGGTCGCTCGGAACAATGGTGAAAAGTTACATTTAAACAATTTTTTATTTATTTTTTTTTTTTTAAGTGGGGATAATTTTTCCTACTTTCTGATGACTTAAAGGGATTTTGCCACCATCTTATACCTTCTGCATCCAGCTCTGTGTGCTCAGAAGGGGGCGTGTGTGATTTGTTTGAATTGCACATCATGTGACCCAGCAGGATGACATCAACAGACCTTTCCTCTCTGTAGTCAAAGAAAGGCCTGTTTATGTATAGAATTGTAAGTAGCTGAGAGGTAACATTTTTGCTTTGCAGCACAAGGGTGCTTGGTTCAAATCCCTGCAGGAACTTAACCTGTGGATTTTTTTCCTCTTTATCAATGCACAGACCTCATTTAAGTTTCTTTTTTACTTATTTGCACTGTTTGATTAATTACTAAGGAGTACAGAGGACAGGAGTAGAGTGACAGCACCTGGGGTTCACTCAGTAGCTGCCTGAGAGGAGAAGTGATGTCTGAGCATGTGCGACCAGGACTGAGGAGCTCTCATCACTGGTCGTATCCCCTGGAGACGAGCTGTAAACAATGGATCACTAAAGGAGCAGCTAAAACAAAAAATGGTGCAGAATTTTTAATAATGATGAATGGTGAAAATGTTTATTATTTAATTTCCAATCTTCTCATCAATTTTACTTCGTGGCAAAACCCTTTTAATCAGATTCCCGTTTCAGACGTTTCTTGTTGCACTCACAATATAACAATGTTACTACAGCAGCTTGTTGGAGTTGATTTTCAGGACAATGAATTTGTTCCATCTCCCAGCTCCTCATAATTGCAGAATAAGATAGGCCACCTGCTAGTATATACACTGTATTTATTCTGTCAGTATGACAGTCACTCATCTGATTCATGCAGAGCTTACTTGAAGGATACTATGAATAAACAACCACTTATGGAGATACAACTGTTTTACATGCATATGCTCTTCACAGGTGTGAGGACATGGTGGATGTCCGGAGATTAAAAATGCTGCAGATGGTCCAACTGTTTAAGTGTGAAGAAGACGCGGCTCAAGTAAGACCTAATCTAAACTTATAAATAGATTATATATCAATAAGCAATATGTGACATTCAAGTACAAGATTATATTGCCACTGTTAACAGTAGTTACCCTGATGCCTCCACAATTCTCCACTTCCATGTGAAACACCAGGAGAAGTCTGTTAGTGTGACAGACCGGGCCAATGTATATGCAATCAAAATGTAGTCCCTTGTGTCACATTTTTCCTCCTCCTTCATTCCCCTGAGTGTCCCCCTATTTCTCTTTGGAGTTTACAGCATAACTCCTTAACGACCGTCCACTGTCTTTTGGCGTCAGGCATTTTAGGTCATTTGTCTGCAGCGACGTCTTTTGGCGCTGCAGACATCGGTGTTTGCGGAGCCCGGCGCCGCAGCGCCGAGGAGCGGTGGAAACCTCCGCTCCCCGGTGCTTTAACCCTTTGATTGCCGCAGTTCGTCACCGCAGCGCAATCAAAGGATTTCCCTGCTCTGTCGGGTGATGGTGACACCCGGTGACCCGACAGAGCCCGGGAAACGGCTGCACAGTCAGCCCTGGGGACCTAAAGTAACTCCAGGGCTGTCTGTGTAACAAGCCAGCGATCAGGGCAGATTGTGTGCTGTCCTCATCACTGCCTTTGTCAGACTGACACAGATTATAATGTTTTAGCATATATGCATATGCTAATACATTGCTAAGTGTAAAAAAAAAAAGTAACACAGTTATCCCTTCATGGGATTTTAAAAAAAGTAAAAAACATAAAAAGTGTAAAAAAAAATAAAATAAAAAATATTTAGTATAAAATAATTGTCTATACATTACACACACAAAAAGACCCTACACATTTTAGGTATCTATACAACCATAATAACCTGTAGAATTAATCTAAGAAGTTATTAAAGGAGTTGTCTCACTACAGTCTTTCAGCATACCTCTGTGTGTCTGGCAGCATAGGATTTTTTAATTCAGGGGCTTTCTTCTTGTCTGCCTATCTCCTCCCCCTCCCAACCTCCCCACAGCACACAGACAGCTCTTCTCCTCTGACTGCAGTAATTTCTATACAGCAGGGGGGGGGCGAGGGGGTTTGCTGCCAGAGTTAACCCTGTGTGTGCCTGCCTAGGTCTGCTGCAGGCTGCTGGATCAGCTGCACTGTGCTGCTGTGGCCGAGCTCTTGCTGCTTCTCTTCACAGAGTCAGGAGACAGCAGGGAGATGGCTTATCTATGAATGGCTACTTAGTCAGAGGTCAGTAAAGCGTTGTATTCTAATAGAATAGCATTGGGGGGGATGGAAAGGTTCCTATACCCCCTGCTTAGCATACAAATCTCCACAGACATCTCAAGCAACAACAAACAAACCCTGTCAGAACAAACACGGCAGCTGTGAAGTGAGTTACTATAATCACGAAGTGTCACTAATACAGCAGAGTAGGGAGGGATATGAACTGTTCACATGCCCCCCTGATCTGTTCTATTAGTATAGGCAAAGCTCCACAGACGCATCATGATTATAGTAGCACACTTCACTGCTGTCACATCCTACTGACCACAGATCAGCCTCACCTCTGTTCTCCTCAATCTGTGTAGAGAGAAGGAGGGAGCAGGCACACACAGGGTTAATCCAGGCAGCACAGCTACACAGACACAGAAGCCAGAGCCCTCTCCCTCCCTTCCCTACAGAAGTATCACATACTGTGGGAGGGGCTCTGTGCTCTGACCTGTATTGAGAAGCTGATGAGTCACCAGCACTGACAGCCAGTGAGATAAAAATCAACAGGTCAGTGGCTATAGTGATTTGAGAAGCTGATGCACTTCTACTACCAGAGATAACTCAAAATCAGTAGGACATTTGAAATGAACATATATCGCAAAGCTGCTTGTTTTTTAAAGATCTTTTAATTAAAACCCAATCATTGTAGCGAGACAACCCCTTTAAGTATGATATGTGAATGGTGTAAAAAAAAATGTAAAAAAAATTCTGCAATTATTTATAAGTGAACTTAAACTATTCCCCATAAAGTACAACTCGTCTCAAATAAAACGAGGCCTCATAGAGCTGCATCATTGAAAAAATAAAAAAGTTACAACTGTTGAAATGCAAAGAGGCAAAAACCAAAAAAAATTTTCTGGTCATTAACTACTTTTCAGGTGTTCGGCTTAAGGGGTTAATATTAGAGCCGTACAAACCTTTTTCTTCCCCAAAGCACTTTTAGAATAAGGTGCATCATCTGCTATTCCATGTCTCCCTTCCCTAAAAACCTATACTATCACAATACATATTTCCGAACACACATGTGCAGTCCACAATGCAAGGTTAGCTCGCCACCTTACCACATACCCATCCAAGGCACGTTACTATGACCACCATGTAATACCCAGACTAACTGCCATATAAAGCATGTTCCAGCTACACGAGCCTGAAGTGACTCAATTGGGAACTGGTAGGTTGTCACAGGTATCTGGAGCCATGCTGACTGCACGCCACAGCTGCTGGAAGGTGTGTGGGGGAAGAGCCATAGAGGGAACACGATGGTCAAAGAGGTCCCACAGATGCTCAATTGATTTCAAGTCTGGGGAATTAGGGGGACAGGGTAGTACTTGGAAATCCTGGTCATGCTCTTCACTCAATAACTGTGTGAAATGTTGCATTGTTTTGCTGGAAGATCCCATCCGTCCCAAGGAAGACAATCTGCATGTTTGTGGTACATGATCTGCAAGGATGGATTCATAACCAAATCGGTTGAGAAAATCCCACAAAAACATTCCCAACACCATAACGCTGACACCACCAACTTGTGTTCTTTCAGCAATGGTTGCAGGGTGTTTGTTCTCTAATGTTTCTCAACTGACACGCCAACTTTCATCCATTTGATGAAGTTGAAAACAGGAAACCCTGTGCTAATCAGCAGAGATCCAATTTCATGTTAATTGAACCATTTTCTGACGATGCAACTTCATTAACAAAGGTGCAGTGACCATCCGTCTGCTTCAGCGACATCAGTGCCATCCTTGGTCTGAGAGCCAAAATTCATCCCTATTGTCAACTCGGATAAATTGCTCCTTTTACCCATGACAACAACAAGGGATATGTGTGATACCCACCAAGCCAGCTCGCCACATGTGACTTCTTTAAAGAGGTTTTGCCAGGATGTCCCTTATCTGCTAAGAAGCAAATGTAAACAAAGCAATGCTGAGCTGAGAGAGAGACACAGCCAGAGCACAGAGCCATGCATAAGGGATCGTGTGAAATGTTCACTCAAATAATCAAACTACAACTAGTGGATTCTGTATACAAAAGACAACACCTTTTCTCCACAGCAGCTTGAAAGCTCCTTCATGTTCCCTCTCATCAGATAAAGCAGGGATCTACTCAGATAATCACTACAACTAGTGTATTCAGTATACAAAAGACAACATATTTCTACCCGGTGCCTTGATAGCTTCTTCAGCTCCCTCTCATCAGATAAGAAGTGTTCTCTGCGCAAGCCCGGCCAGCAGCTCTTGTCACTCTGCCTGGTCGTATCTAATAGAAGCTTTTAAGTAACTAACGGCAAGTAAAGCAGCCTGTAGCTCTCTCAGACTGCAATTTTTGTAATCACATATATTTAGAAAAGTGATTAAATACCCATTTTGGAGGATCCCACGTCAACATTACATTGTGGCAAAACCCCTTTAATGAGATACCTGCTGTAGGAAGTGGTCATGGTTCCAACTACATCCCCATCTTTCATTATTTCTCTCTCTATTGAAGGCCTACTGCTTCATCTACCCACTTCTCTCTACAGAGGGGCCCTTGCCAGTGCACTAAAGAGAAGGGCTGATTGTACCCCTGCACCAACTGGGGTTATCACCTAAATGTTCCTTAGTCACCTTCTCCTTACTAATCAAGTATGCGCATAATGGTCACACTGTTTTGAGACACGATATATACTCCCTGGTATACATGTACCACAGCTTAAGGGCCAAGTCATGGTAGAAAAATGAAGACCAGCCCTTCTTTGGTTTGCAGCAATACATCCCTGTTCTCATACAGGAATAATACTCTAATTTACTATTTATAATTACAAAAACAGTATCACGCTTTCATTCTGTCATTAAGTCTATACCTGCCTAGTTCATCTAAATGCATTTTAAGTTCTTTTTTAACACTATTTCCCCTCCTGCTATTTTGCAGGCAGTAGACTGGTTGAATGAATTACTCGATGCCTTACTAAAAACACACATCAGACTGGGAGACGACAGTCAAGAAACCAAAATTCTGATAGAAAAACATAGAAAATTTGTAGATGTTGCTCAGGTAAGTCTATGGTGTGTTCGTAATAAAGTCTTCTACAGGGATAAAGTTTAGCACACATTATACTCGGGGGTCAATGATTTGTGATGTTCAAATCGTTTGCAATTTTTTCTAGTTACAAAGTCAAGATCTCGGGAGCTTAACTCACATTTACACTCGCACACAGAGGTTACTTTGTGTTCTTTGGATAGGAAGTTGGTATCATATGCTCCTTGTCCATTAAGTAGACTGTATGGGTCAGAAGTAAACAGTGCTTTTAATATGATAGAAGAGTGAAACATACACCTGAGTGAGCAGGACGTGATGAGGATGGGTTTTCAGCCTGAATGTTTTCAGCACCCTATTTAGTGACGGGCAGAGACTGAGTGACCGAAATCTTAAAAGTGGTAAGAAATCGCAGTATAAAGTATATTCATAAGCTGCAGAATTTTCCAACGTGGTTGTGAAAGAGGTCTGGCCATTCCTGACATGTCTGTTTTAGTAAATAATACCCTGCTTCCCCGAAAATAAGACCTAGTGCATTTTTTAATTAATTAATTAAGAATTTGGCAACTTTCTGATATTCTACAAGGTTCATTTGCACTTCGGGCCAAAATCAAAAAATCATAACTTCATATTTTGGGCTTTATACCTATTCTCTATGTTGGGGCAGTTTTATGTTATAGGTTATGTTTATACTATGTTTGCATTATGTTTTAATTTGTAATCTGTATAAGCACTTATTATATCTGCTTGCAATTATTGTATTACGCCCAGATATTTATTTTATTATTAGCTCTTCGGGGCTATTTATTTGTGTTTTTGGTTGTGTATGTTTAACAGAAAACCTAATAAAATTTCTTGATATAAAAAAATAAAAGAATTTGGCTGCTTATGCTGGTGTTTGTGATGAAATCACTACAGTATATTAATACAAGTTGATGTTTTGTTCAGCAATAAATGTGAATTATTGTTCATAGAAAAAAAAACTTCCCCTAAAAAATAAGTCTGAGCTCGTCTTTAGGAGCAGAAATTAATATAAGACACTGTCTTCTTTTCGGGGAAACAGGGTAGTGTTCCCTATGAGGTAACAATTTTTAAATATCTTTCCTTCTATCTCTAGGTTGTGCGGTTCAACTTTTATTCCTGCGAGAAATTAATTACCAATTTGTCATATGGGTGTTACCAATTCTGGGTGTGTCCCTGCACTGTCTGACATTGTCCAATCAGTGCTGACAGAGTCAGTGCGTGCAGGGAGTCACTCCTTTGAAAACTGACAGATTCAGCAACACATTTCTAGAAGGAATAACAAGGGAACAGCACAACTCAGAGATATAAGAGAAGATGATCCAGGATTGTTATTTCTCAGAATATTATAAACAGACCGATCGGGAGATCTCACAGGTCATCTTTTATGAAGTATTGCACAATAGTGAACTAGTAATCACACCTTCCTCATGGGTGCGTACCTCAGAGGGACAAAAAAAATAAAATTAAATGAAAGTTTTAAAAATCTAAAACAGTATAATATTCTAAATATACATTAAATATAAAACATTTAAAAAAAACATTTGTATTGACCATATAAAAATAAACCATCAAAATTTGGTATCACCAGGTCCCTACATAAAAATCTTATCTATAAGAATAAATCCTTGTTTTGTTTTTTGTTTTTCTTTTTCCAAAATACATTATATGGTATATAAAATGGCACCACTAAACAAATACAACAAATTTTGGGAGGGGGGGGGGAAAACTTTTTAACTGAAAAACTTAAAAGTTATGGTTTTTCAAAAGCAGGGATAGAAAAAAACAAAAGGGCTGTCCCAAAATATTGCTGCATCTGGAAGGGGGGTTTAATAGCTAGAGTGCTTCCTTAAAGGGACTCTGTCACCAATTTTTTTTTTTTTTTTTTTACCTATTAAATCAAGACCCTGATCCAATTTATTTTCTTCTTTGCCGTTTTTTTTACTTTCTGATTGTAGATTTCTCAATTCAGTCGTCTGTATATGACTGTGGGGACAGCATTCTTGCCTGCACTGCTTTAACAGCATTCAGAGAGAATCTTTACAGCAGCTTCATGCACAGAGGAGCCTTAAGACTGACTCCATCCCATTGACTTCTATAGGATAGCTTTCCAGGCATGATCTGTGACCTGGGAAGAAGTCAGTGTGAGAGGGGGAACTGTGACTATCTCCTATTGTGATTGGTGGATCCTGTGTTATCTATACACATTGGCGTCTATTTTCAGTTTGACCCTGCTTGTGCTGATAATAAGCAGACACTGAAAATCTCTCTCTACAGAACAGGAAGTATCAGACTGTTATTGGGCCTAGTGGCCAAAGTGAGAACTGCAGGACTTAAGAAAAAAAAATAACCAAAAATTCCTAGAAAATGTGTTTAACATAAAAATGTGAGTGAAACAATAAGTCATTTTTTGACACATTCCCTTTAACTATTTGATAGCAGTGGACAGCTCTGGGACTTGCATGTAATAAAGATATACCACGGCATGTTTCCTCACTTATCAAGTCTTTAAAAGTATTTATCGCATATTTTGTCTGCTAAGAACTGAACCCAAGGAGCTGGCTCAATAGCCTGACAAATTCTCTGCCCTTTTCATTTCGGCAATGATAACAAGTAATTGCTTTGTTCCCTGCCCATTATTGCTGTATTTTCTCCCGCAGAGCACATACGATTACGGTCGCCAGCTACTGCAAGCCACAGTTGTATTATGTCAGTCTCTGAGATGTACGTCGAGGTCATCGGGGGACACACTTCCGAAACTAAACAGAGTATGGAAACAGTTTACGATAACCTCAGAAGAGAGGGTTCACAGGCTGGAAATGGCGCTCGCTTTTCACTCAAACGCAGAAAAGGTTAGACTTATTTGCATTTGACCCGCACCAAGTAGTTCTATTCATCTAAAGGTCACTTGTACTTTTCTAAAGCGCCTTCCTGTATTGCCTTGTCAGGACTATGCTGCACACTTTCTGCCTCTAATGCATTGTGGGAGGTTTTGTTTTTTTTTGCTTTCTTTATGTTGTGTTACAAGTGACATCATTCCCACCTCAAATCTTTTTAAAGGGACTGCTGTCGGGTTTAATCATCCTGAGTAAATCCCAGCAAACAGCAGCTCCTGCCTTGGTGGTTCTAACCTGACCACATACACTGTACATATCAGTGGGCACTATGTAATAATACCCCTTTGCCTGCAGGGGACACTGTAGGGTAAATGAGTGGCTGCATGGAGCATAGAGAAGTCAAATCTGCAGAGATCAACTAATCGCTGGGACAGCTTTGTTCTGAGAATGGCTTGTATTGATAAAAGGGCTATACAATACATGGAAACCTCTAAAGAAGAATTCATGCTATCTACAATACATGAAAAAAACTTTGAGATTCTTAGTTCACATGTTTTGATCAAAAAATGCTTAAGCCACCCCCGACTTACAACGGGGTCTCAAAGCGGGTGGTCCTACTCTATCTTTACCTCTCACTAGAGTCAAATTCAGACTTCTCATTGGGTCAACAAACCTCCATAATCCGGAGAGAAAAATAAAAAAGCACCAACCTTGCACACATACTGCACTGATATAATAAGCTGTGGAAGTGGGCGGGGTGCAAGAGACCAAAATGGAGGCATCCATTCCTCCCTGTATAAATTAAAAGCAATATATGCCAAATACAACGTATAATTCTGCACAAAAAAACATTTCTGAAAACACTGTGTGAACCTGGGTGCCACTGGCTTGGTTGCGGCTTATATATATATATATATATATATTATATATATATATATATATATATATATATATATATATATATATATATTATACGCATTCCAATACCAGCAGCACACCAACTGCTGAAAGGGCTATACAATACATGGAAACCTCTAAAGAAGCATTTATGCTATCTATCATACATGAAAAAAACTTTGAGCTTCTTAGTTCACATGTTTTGATCAAAAAATGCTAATGCCAACCCCGTCTTACAACGGGATCTCAAGGCAGGTGGTCCTACTCTATTTTTACCTTTCATTAGAGTCAAATTCAGACTTCTCATTGGGTCAACCTCCATAATCCAGAGAGAAAAATAAAAAGCACCAACCCTGCAAGCATACTACACTGATATAACAGCCTGTGGAGGTGGGCGGGGTGCAAGAAACCAAAAATGGAGGCATCCAAAATGGAGGCATCCATTCCTCCCTCTATAAATTAAAAGCAATATATGCCAAATACAACGTATATAGTGAGATGTAAAGATAGAGTAGGACCACCCGCCTTGAGATCCCGTCGTAAGCCGGGGGTGGCATAAGCATTTTTTGATCAAAACATGTGAACTAAGAATCTCAAAGTTTTTTTCATGGCTTGTATTGATGGCACATGCATAAAATTTTGTACCTTCTGGCTATGTCTACACTGCAGTGGACAAAAAACGACCAGAAAACCAAATACTAAAAACTGAGGTTTTTTTCCTCTGCCTGTCAAAATCAGTGCTTTTTTTTTTTTTTTTTTTTTGAGGTTTTTTTTTTTTTCAAACATGAAAAAAAAATGCTAAAAAAAAAAAAAAAAAAAAAAAGGGATTTTTTTCTGTGCAGTGGAGGCACTGCCTCTGGCTTCAGCAGCACGTCATGTGTTGGTGAATTTCAAACTGGCGTAGTGCTAGGTATGTTCACACGGCGTGTTGACTCCATGTTGAGATACTTTTTAGGATGCGTGTTTGGATCTGTGTTTCGGACCCTAAACAGACCTGAACACGCATCTAACAATGTGCAGTGTGATTTACATTGCTTTCAAACATCGGCGTTCAGACGAGTGATCGCCGATGCGTGTTTACTTGCATCTTTTGGATCCATTCAAAGAATTGTCATGTCAACTCTTGAGCCGAAAAACGCAGCAGGCGCCCTATATAAAACTATAGGGTGCGATCCTGCTGCAGCCAAAACGCAGCCAAACATGCACCTGCATTTTGGATCTGATTGACGCAGCGCTTTTGTCACTAACTCATTGTACATGTTCCAATTTCTTGCAGATTTTACAGGAAAGCCCAGACCTTCCCGAATCTGTATTGGATTTTGAACAATGTGAGGAAGTTGAAGGTGTTGGAAAATCTCTGCTGGATAGATTAACTGTTCCAGTAGTTTATCCTGATGGGTACGTCCTATATCTATACAGTGTTTGTACAGTCTAAGCTGGTCATGACTGCTTCTTTGCAATATCTTCTCAAGGATCAGGGAGCTTTTACTTACATGCTCAGAATGTATTTGGCTTTGGTAAACATGAACAGCTCTACAATGTTTTTTCTTTTTATGCTGCTATCAGTGCAATCCGTTTTAATGGAAGCATAAAGGATCTTGTACAATAAACTACTGTATGTTCTTATGCTCTAAAAATAATGGAAAGCTAACAGGATGAAGGCTATCCTAAGAAATCAAAGTCTTTTACCATTCGGCAAGAACACAGTGATACCTTCATCATAAATGTTTTGTTTTTTATAAAATAAGTATTTCTGAAAAAAAAAATTGGCAGTATTTTTTCTATTATTATTCTGACAGTCCTATTTAATTAAAAATTACATCTAAAATGCTTGCTTTTCTCTAGCTGTGATTATAAAGAAATAAGACTCCTGAATTGCAGGCAGACTACTGATAGTTTACTGCAGTTGCTGCAAGAATAGCTTATCTGCATGTCGTCTTATTACATATAGCAGGTAATGACATAATGAACAATCTATTGTTCTAATAAAGATTAGACTAGATCAACCTGACAATGACCAGAGCAATATGTGAAAGGATAGTGGGTTAATTTTTTTGTTTCTGCACTCTGCGATTTCAGCTTTCTTCACACTTATCATGTACTGCTGATGACACTTACGTGTCTTTGGCCCGTAGTGGGTCTGGAAGAGAGCAGCAAAGCAATTCTTTTTGTCGTGCTATCAGATTTCACAGAGCTGAAGTCGGAAAGATTAACTGGGAAGTAATGTACATATTTGAAACAAATATATATACATTTTGTTTTTACTTTTTTATTACATATAATAGGTATATTTTGCTTGCCAATATGTGAAAAAATGTGTCCCGTTAACAGTAGCAAATTGTCTGTGAAAGTGATGGCACAGAATAACAGCAAACAAAGTCAGTGTGAATATAACCTCAATCAATATTCCTTTGTCACATTAATGAATAAGATCAATGCATGTACCCAGCAACATTACTGTTCATTCACCAAGCAGCACCATTGTAGAAGTGGCTATTCTGGAATCCAATATGCACACAGTCTCTTTAGGATAAATATTGGTGGAATTGCCTTAGATCTTATGTTACGTACAACCTCCTATCCACTAACAAGAAAATGCTGACCAGATAGTATACAGTACCGTATATACTCAAGTATAAGCCGAGTTTTTCAGCACAAAAAATGTGCTGAAAAAGCCTTCCTCGGCTTAGACTCAAGTCAACTGTCGGAGTCCGGGCGCTGCAATGGCCCAGGCATCGGCGGAGATTGATCAGCTGTATGCGACTCCTCTGAGAGAGCATACAGCTGAAGACACTATTGCAGGGAGAGAGCACTTCCTGCTCCGCAATATGATTTGCGGCTTTCCAGAGTATCCGGCACAGGTGGCATGCTGTGACATCATGCTGCCTGCACGGCCTGATGACATCACGCCCCCTGTGCCGGAAAGAAGGCGGAGCAGCGGGGGCGAGAGGTGAATACTTTTATTTTTAAAAAAAACCCTGCCTATACCTGCCTATGGGGGACATTAAACTGCATACTTATCTATGGGGGACAATTAAACTGGCTATATCTATCTATAGGGGACATTAAACTGCCTATACCTGCCTATACTTATCTATGGGGGACATTAAACTGCCTATACCTGCCTATGAGGGACATTAAACTGCTCATACCTGCCTATACCTATCTATGGGGGACATTAAACTGCCTATATCTGCCTATATAATTTTTTTGGTATCCATTTTTATTTTTGAAATGTACCAGTTCCCGCTGCATTTTCCACCCTAGGCTTATGCTCGAGTCAATACGTTTTCCCAGTTTTTTGTGGCAAAATTAGTTGCCTTGACTTCTGTTCAGGTCGACTTAGGCCGTGTTCACGCGGCTTATTCCCGACGGATTTGTGAGCCGGATTGCACTCACAAATCCGGCGTGAATAAGGGACGGGGGCGGGACCGGAGCGCGGCGTACACGCCGTAAATAATGTGCATGTCACTTCCCCCCCCCCCCTCACCCCCCATAATTACTCCGACTGATTGGCGCTGTACTGCAGCGCAAATCCGGCGCGGAGTACAGCGCCAATCCGCGGAGAAATAAGCCGTGTGAACGAGGCCTTATACTCAAATATACACGGTAGTTATTATTATTATTATTATTATTATTATTATTATTATTATTATTAAAGGTTATATCTAACCTGCTATCCCCTAACAACTAAAAAATGGTGACCTTACTGTATACACTGGTTATTATTATTAAAAAGGTGTTCTCGTTTTGTACTTTGTTGGCATATCAATATGCTGTCAAAGTCTGATCTTGAAAGTGTTGGATCAGAATGGAGAACCAGTCACACTTGTGTGCTACGACTCTCCATTCTGTTCTGTGGGAGTTCCAAGCAGAGTCGAACACACCGCTCACCTGTACTCTGAACTCCCATAGAACAGAATGGAGAGTCGTGCACGAGCGTGACCGGTTCTCCGTTCAGAGCCGAATTTTTCAGGGGCCTAAGAGAAGTGCGAGTCCCAGAGGTGAATTAATGGATCGTCTTCGCTTTTTATACAAACTTTCCTGGAAAAAGTAAGAGGTTCCTCTGAGCAACAAGTGGTTTTTAAACCACTTGTTGCTCAGAGGAACCTCATTACTTTTTCCAGGAAAGTTTGTAAAATGAAAGCTGTGGTTGGGCTCTGAGAGTAACGTGAACCCTTCTTCAGGATTGTGGGCATTCCTTCCAGAAGTATAATTGTCTATCTTTGAATGAATAGGCAAATGCATTTGTGGTGTAACGGATATGCTTCATCAGTCTGAAATGTTGAGTGGTCATTTATGTGTGAACTTTCTTTAGTCAGTAGCAGGGTCGGAAACTGAGAAGGATAAAAGCCTGAAATATTTCCCTGTTGGAAGCTTTCTAGTAATAGTAACAGAACTGTTGCACGGTATTAGTCAGCATGGGCTCGATGAATAAAATCTCAGTAGAGAAGGGATTTGTTGCTCTCCATGGAAATCAGAACATGAGTAGGAAAGTGCTGAGAGGAGGAAGTCAGTGTAAGGCGCTGTTCACATCCCATTTTTTGCTTCAAAAGGAGGCTGTGATGGACAGTGGCATCCGTTATCCATAGGCTGCAACGGCATCCGTTTATCATATACATTATGAGCTGTTATGATGTGTCCATTATATGGATGCTATTGTGACCTATGGGTGACGGATACCGCTATTAGGCATCCGTTTAATGGATACATCATGAAGAAGTATTGAAATGCTCATGATGTGTATGTTTAACAGATGCTGTACCGTGCCATACATTACTCATAGGCCACCATGTTATAGAAAGCAAAAACAAGGTATTTCTTTTTTCTGCCGGAATCCACAGGGTAGAATAGCGCAGTCTGATGTATACCAGCAAAGTTAAAGTATAAAGCATACTCTAGTGTCTTTCATCTGACAGTGGAAGGCTATGGACACATTTATCATGTATGTCAAGCTTTCCTGGCAGACACGATAAAGCCTCGTTCACACGGCTGATTTGGGGACGGATTTCAGCCGGATTTGCGCTCCAATACGGCTGAAATCCGTCCCAGTCATTACGGTAATCCACAGTTCTCATGGAGAACTATGGATTCCGTCTCCTCTCCCCGCTCAGCGTATTCGAAGAAAGTGACATGCACATTATCCCGGCAGGATATGCGCCGTGGAAAATGCATGTCTATGGGGCCGGCGAGCAGCCGCCCCGCCCCCGCTGCACGGCAGCTGGGGTAATTGCGGGCAAAATCCGTTTCCGCAATTACGCCGGCAATAAGCCGTGTGAACTTCGCCTAACAGGGAGATGTATGGAAACTGGCTAGGTCTAAGACTTTCTTTGTTGCCCTTAGCAAATAATTAGAGCTCTCCTTTCATTTCATATAGTGCTCTAAAAAAATGAGAAGGGAGGGTTGAATGGTTGCTATGGGCAACAAAGATACCCTAAGGCCATGTTCACACGGCTTATTCTGGGACGTAATTCAGTCCGTAATTACGCGCCCAAGTGCGCCAATTACGGGCTGAATCCGTCCCAGTAACTACGGTAATGCACAGTTCTCATAGAGAACTATGCATTACGTCTCCTCTCCCTGCTCGGCGAATACGCCGAGGGGGGGAGATAATTGACAGGTCACTTTCTAGCGGCATATACGCGCCGCTAGCAATGACTGTCTATGGACCGGCCCCCTGCTTACTCCCCCGCTCCCGCCCCGCCCCCGGCCACACGGCGTAATTGCGGGGCGGAATTACGCCCCGCAGTTAAGCCGTGTGAACATAGCCTTAGGGTATGTTCACACGATGTACCGCGACGCATACTGTATGCGTCGCAATACATCGTGTGCCTCAGAAGCTCGCGCTGATCAGCGTGTACTCCCGCGGCGCGGGGGAACGGGGCGGCAGCCCGCCGGCCCCATAGACATGCATTACTCGCAACGCGAAAGCGCCGCGTGTGTAAGTGACATGTCGCTTATCTCCCCGCACGTACAATACGATCGTATTGTACGAGCGGGGATAGGAGGCATTATCCATGGCTCTCTATAAGAACTATGGATTACTGTAATTCCGGCACACATCTTGCCCGTATTAGAGAGCAAATAAGCAGCGAAATGCGTGCAGAAAGTACGCCGTGTGAACATAGCCTTAGACCCAGGCAGTTTTCATACATTACGCCCTATGTGTACACATGAGATAGCAGATGAACACGCCCTGATGTCAAACAAGAGGTTCCTAATTGTGGCTCCCCAGGTGTTTGCAAGACTACAATTCCCAGCCTGGCCATGGTGGCAGAAGTATGTCTACAACACTGGACAATCTCATGGGTTTTGGACTTCTAACTTGTAGCAGTTTATATTTTGGTATTACTTTTCTTATAGCTCTTCTAGCCTGATTATAATGATGAGATTTGTGTGATGAAATATTTGACAACTCTGTGCTCAGATCAATGGTTCCTTTATTAACTCCATACAGCAATGTAGGTAGAACGGTCATAGCTCAGGCATAACTCCTGGGCTGCAGAATATGGGGTCATCCCTACGTATAAGCAGCCGTTGCATTCTGAATTGAAGAGAAGGAATTGCTTAGTTCTTTAAACTTTTTGTCACATCCAAAACATTAATGTAAAATTCAGAAAAGTGCTACAGAAAAGGAGCGATCGTTAAAGCGGTTGTCTTACTACATTGATTCCTCTAACTTCAGTCCTTCAGAGGCGTGTTTACTGGCTTCCACTAGGCTGCAGTAGAAGCCAGGTCTGTAGCTAAAGCAACCAGTGTTGGCAGCCTATCAGGAGAGATCAAACAGGTCTGTAGCTATAGTGACCTAAGGAACTGATGCAGCCCATTCAAGGGTGGATATCTAGGAATAGGTAGGACACTGTTATTGGACATATATTGCAAAGTGACTTGTTTTTGCAAGATCTTTAATATAAAAAAACAATCATTGTAGTGAGACGACACCTTTAAACATCTTTTATTTTTCAACTTGCCCAAATAAAAGTTGAGTAAATACAGTAACTCATGGTAGGTTTCATTCACCTTTGTGTTTGAGGTTCCATTCAGAACCTCTGTCACAAGTTCTGTGAGGAATGACTGAAAACATAGCGTAGCAGTCTGTGCTATTTTTTGTAGTAAAACGACAGACACCATGGTGGAAACCTGATGAACTCCATTGTAGTCAATGAGGACTGTCAGACACCATTGGTATCCTTTGCAGAATGGATCCAGTATCTACTCTGCAATGAAGGTTCCAAATGAAACCTGCAATGCAGATGTGACCCAGGCCTTTGGGACTGCCTATGTACTTTGCCGACCACTGGTCAGTGAGACGTATGCTCATGGGATCCCAACTGATTATGATTTGAGCTACAGTGCACATGCATAACTCTTTTTATATGTGGGATTCAGGACCCCTCTTATCGTAGTCTATGGGATTTCCTCAGCATTTAATTTAATATCATTGCTCTACAAAGTGCAAATCACTTTTATTTGCTAATTCCAGATATTTCTGCTGCATCTTATTCATGAAAAGTGCATGAAGAAGGGACTCTATCATTAATCAAACCTACTGGCATCTATAAATGGAATGGAACCTTCAATGCAGATGTGAATCAGGCCTTAGGAACTGCCCATGTATTAATGATCTCAAGACAGCTGCGACCACAGTAACCAAGAAAACCATTGGTAACACATTATGCTGTAATGGTTTAAAATTCTGCAGTGCCCACAAGGTCCCCCTGCTCAAGAAGGCACATGTGCAATGAACACCTGGATGATTCTGTGAGTGATTTGGAGAAGGTGCTGTGGTCAGATGAGACAAAAATTGGCATTAACTCAACTTGCCGTGTTTGGAGGAAGAGAAATGCTGCCTATGACCCAGAGAACACCGTCCCCACTGTCAAGCATGGCAGTGGAAACATTATGTTTTGGGGGGGGGGGTTCTCTGCTAAGGGCACAGGACTACTTCACCACATCAATGGGAGAATGGGTGGAGCCATGAACCGTAAAATCCTGAGTCAAAACCTCACTCCCTCCGCTAGGACATGAGAAGTGGGTCATGGCTGGGTCTTCCAGCAAGACAATGACCCGAAACATACAGCCAAGGCGACAAAGGAGTGTCTCAAAAAGAAGCACATTCAGGTCATGGAGTGGCCTAGCCAGACTCCAGACCTTAAAGGGGTTTTGCCACGAAGTAAAATTGACGTGGAAAGTTTAAAATTAAATAATAAACATTTTCCCCATTCATCATTATTAAAAATTCTGCACCATTTTTGTTTTAGCTGCTCCTTTAGTGATCCATTGTTTACAGCTCGTCTCGAGGGGATATGACCAAGTCAGTGAGCTCCTCAGTCCTGGTCACCTCTCTTCTCAGTTAGCTACGTCGTGTTCAAACCCCGGGTGCTGACATTCTACTCCCGTCCTTTTGGACTAGTTAGTAATAAGTCAAACAGTGCAAATAAAAAAAAAAAGAAACCTCAATGAGGTCTGTGCATTGATAAAGAGGAAATAAATCCACAGGTTAAGTTCCTGCAGGGATTTGAACCAAGGATCCTTGTGCTGTAAAGCAAAAATGTTACCTCTGAGTTACAGTGTAGCTACTTACAATTCAATACATAAACAGACCTTTCTTTCACTATAGAGAGGAAAGGCCTGGTGATGTCATCCTGCAGGGTCACATGATATGCAATTCAAACAAATCACACACGCCCCCTACTGAGCACACCGAGCTGAAGAGCTGGAGGCAGGAGGTATGAAATGAAATCATGGCAAAACCCCATTAATCCCAGAGAAAACTTATGGAGGGAGTTGAAGCTCCAAGTTGCCAAGCGACAGCCTCAAAATCTTAATGATTCAGAGATGATCTGCAAAGAGGAGTGGGCCAAAATTCCTCCTGACATGTGCACAAACCTCATCATCCGCTACAAAAAACGTCTGACTGCTGTGCTTGCCAATAAGGGTTTTGCCACCAAGTATTAAGTTTTGTTTGCCAGAGGGATCAAATACTTATTTCTCACTGCAAAATACAAATAAGTTTAAATCATTTATACAATGTGATTTTCTGGATTTTATCTTGGATATTCTATATCCCAAGGTTAACATTAACCCACCCTTAGGCCGTGTTCACACGGCTTATTCCCGACGGATTTGTGAGCCGTATTGAGCTCACAAATCCGCCGTGAATTTAAAGGGGCGGGACGGGGGCAGGGCCGGAGCGCGGCGGGGGCGCCGCTCCCGGCCCCATATACAATGCATTGTTTACGGCGCGTCCGCGCCGTAAATAACGTGCATGTCACTTTCTCCCCCCGCGGTGGATTCGCCGAGCGGGGAGGAGCGACGGATTCCACTGTTCTCTATGAGAGCAGTGGATTACCATAATTACTCCGACGGATTGGCGCCGTACTGAAGCGCAAATCCGGCGCGGAGTACGGCGCCAATCCACGGACAAATAAGCCGTGTGAACAGGGCCTTAAAATGATAGACTGTTCATGTCTTTGTCAGTGGGCAAACTTACACAATCACCAGGGATCAAATTATTATTTCCTTCATTGTATATATTTAATCGTTGGAAAAACCAGATGGCAAGTATTTCATTTCACTGCAGGGCCACCCCAGGTAAATGAAGCATTACTTGGTGGCCATTCATAGGAATAGGCTTATCACAAACATGTGTACATGATGACTTTGCCTCCGCTTTCAGTTGATTGTCCTGAACAAAGGGACCGCCCACACCGATAATTTCCATCATTGATAAGAGTATTTGGCAACCTGTTTAAGCCGAAAGTTCAAACCTTTTTGCCAATTAATTTTTCACGTTCTACTTGAGAGCCATTTTCTTTAATAATACCAATTTTTTGTAATGTCCTTGTTCTACAAAGGGCACGTCACTTTTATTTGCTAATTCCAGATATTTTTTTGCATTGTATCCATGAAAAGTGCGTGAAGTAGGGACTCTATCATTAGTCAAACCTAATGGCATCTATAAACCGCTTTTTGGTACAATAACATTTTGGAAACCATATGCAGGACTTTCATCTCTGTGAAGTACAGTAGGAGTTCTTCTGCTGTAGGTCGTCCTTTGTTAAAGAACAGCGGGACGTTTGATAAATGCTTCACCTAATTTCAGTTGTTTGGCTTGCGGAGCATGAATTACAATGACCTGTGCGTCTATTGAAATGTTAAAAATTTTTCTATATATACGGGTTTTGTTCACCAAAATTGCAGACAACCTGCGTGTTGTAAAGAACATGCACACTTTAGTATGAGAGGCCAAGTAATGACTTTACAATAATGTAGCTTTTGTGGATGGTCCTAAAGGGTATTTCTATTTTGAATGAGTTCCGACCTGTTTTAGTCAATACTTCTGTTCTCGGGGAAATAACAATAATGAAGGGGTGTGAACCTGCACACACTGAAGGACCATATCAGACTGTGTAGGGACCTGCCCCCAAATGGTAACACCCAGCTGACTGATGTAGCAATACATTTTTAGAAGGAATAACAGAGGAACAGCACAACACAGAGTTATGGTATGTACCTGGGCGTTTTTGGGGGGCGTGCTTCGGGGCGTAATTGTGCTGCACTACGCCGAAGAAAGGAGTTGGATGGGGGCCGGAGCGCTTTAGAAGAGATGGCCAGCGCGTACTTCTGAAAGCATACGTATAGCGGTCCACATAGTATGCTCCAGAATTGTTGTTTCACTGGGAACACACAAGTATTTCCTGAAACAGACATGTTAGGAGATGTCACAGGTACTTTTTTACTTTGAAAGCTTGTTTAGCTGGGACCTATATCTAAAGGTGTAAACCAAATATTTCTTCTTACTCAAGAGTCTAAGAATCTGTACTTAATCTAATTTGCCTATAATCATGAAATAGGTATAAGCTCCTCCCTATTGTCCTTTTCAGCTGCTTGAACAATGCAGCAAGTAGTCGGCTTTACTTCCTGCTTCTTTGTCAGCCAACTGAGATAGCTTTTGGGAGAGGTGGGTGGGGCATCAGAGCCTACAGGGTTTTTAAAGGGGTTGTCTCACTACAAGGATTGCTTTTTATGTTAAAGATCTTCCAAAAACAAGTCACTTTGCAATATGTGTCCTTAACAGTATCTCTTCTTGTATGGGCTGCATCAGCTCCTCAGGTCACTATAGCTACAGACCTGTTTGATGTATCCTGATAGGCTGCCAGCACTGGTTGCTATAGCTTCAGACCTGGCTTCTACTGCAGCCTAGTGGAAGCCAGTAAACACGCCCCTGAATTCAAAGTGAAACTAAGAAAACAGGACTGAGGTGAGATGAATCAATGTAGTGAGAAAAAAACCCCTTTAACCCCTTAACGACCGCGCACCGTCTTTTGACGGCGGCCGTTGCGGTGTTCGTCTGCAGCGACGTCTTTTGACGTCGCTGCAGACATCGGGGTTTGCCCGGGGCCCCCGGGGCCGCAGCTGCGCTAGGATCGGGGCTGAACTACACAGCCCCCATCCCAAAAGCATCTCCTGCAGCATCGGGGAGCGGGGGAAACCTCCGCGACCCGATGCTTTAAAACCCTTTGATTGCGGCGGTGCGTTAACCGCAGCGCAATCAAAGGGATCCCCTGCTCTGTCGGGTGATCCCGGAAAAGCCCGGTCACCCGACAGAGCTCAGGGACCGGCTGCACAGTCAGCCTGGGGATCTAGCATGGCCCCAGAGTTGTCTGTGTAAGAAGCCAGTTTATTAGGATGCACTGTGTGCTGTCCTAATCACTGCCCGTGTCCAGACTGACAAAAGATTAGCATGTATTAGCATATATGAATATGCTAATTTCATTACTAAGTTTAAAAAAAAAAAAAAAAAAAAAAATGTTAACAGTTCTCCCTTCATGGGAGTCAAAAAAAAGTACAAAAAAAACATAAAAAGGGGTAAAAAAAAGAATAAAAAAAAATATAATAAAAGAAAAATAAATATTTAATAAAAAATAATTGTAAAAATTACACGCACAAAACAACCTACACATATTTGGTATCCACATGACCGTAATAACCTGTAGAATTAATCTAACAAGTTATTAAGTGTGAAATTGTGAATGGTGTAAAAAAAAAATTAAAAAAACAAAAAAAAATTTGTAAAAAAATAAAAAAAATACTGCAATTATTTATAAGTGTACTAAAACTATTCCCTTATAAAGTAAAAACTTGTCTCGAATAAAACGAGGCCTCATCCAACTGCGTCATTGAAAAAAATAAAAAGTTACAACTGTTTAAACGCAAGGAGGCCAAAACTAAAAAAATGTTCTGGTCATTAACTACTTTTCAGGCGTTCGGCTTAAGGGGTTAATGATCAGAGGCATGGGGAGACAACCTAGCTAGAGCTCAGACTCTCAAGACTGGAGGCGAGTAACTGTTGGGCTCCCATTGTACCTGGCTAAAAATTAAAGCAGTCATCAGTGTTGTTTCATCTACTGCAAAGAAAAGGTGTCACTGTTCACTGCTTTTCTTACTGTTCAATATACCAAAAAAATAAAGTGAAGAATTGTTTGCAAGGTTTATTAGTAAAGAAATTGTGTTGGATAGAAAAAGTGTTGGAGTCTATCTTACAGCATGTAGTGCACCCTCAGACAAGTTGAACTATAAACTTTGCAGTCTCAATTTATCACAACTCACAGCTTTAGTACAACTCCTCCTGCTTTATAACTGAAGGCTACTTTATACAGAGCTATGGTAATACCAATGAATTTCAATGTCCTTTGTATTCCAGCACCACCAAAGCAAGTTGTATAAAAGAAATACAAATTTTATTGGAAAAATATTGAAAACATGCACCTACTTTAGTAGCAACGTGTCCTGACTGCCAAGATGACATGTGAGCCAGATAGACGCTAACGCGTTTCGGACGAAAGAATAGTGCCCTTACTCATAGCGATATGAAATTGCAATTGCTGCTGCTTGAGTGGACTTCCGTGCATCACCGCACTTTGGTTGGAGCTGGCTATACCATGTCTATGTAGTAATACCAATGAATGACTGTGCTATTTTGTTAGTCTGACCTATGTATTGCTCCCAGCAGATACCTAGATCCATACAATAAATAATAACCTTGGCAATTAGCTTGGATTGAACGCCTTAATCACTGGACAATTCTCTCTTCTCTTCCAGAACTGAGCAGTATTTCGGAAGTCCTAGCGACATGGCCTCCACAGCAGAACATATAAGGGAGAGAATCAAAATGGTCTGCCTAAAGAAACAGCAGCTTCTAGAGCCCGACGCCTCCATAAGAGAGAGCTAAGACCAGACTGGACTGTGAAAAACCCAATAAGCTAAAGTTTGTAACGCAGCATGTCGTCATTATCCAAGATTCCGTATAATCCATGGAAACCGCATTTCACAACCATCTCATGAAGCAGTATCTTCTCAATCTAAAGCATTGCTCTGCGTATTGTAACACTATCAATCTATAAAGCCTTACTTATATACTGTGCTGTGAAATCATCCAGTGTCTGAACAGCGTACTGTTCGTTCAACACAACCTTATTCCCATAGCTGCTAAGCGGACCTGAAACACAGGGCAAAAGACTGTGTTTTGTGGCCCTCGGACAGCAGATGGGTTAAAAGCTTTACCGTATAGGGTAGTTAAATAGATAAGCAGTTGGCAGACGCTTCCATTGGTGCTACCTGAATGAAGGATCTCTCCGTGGCAAGTATAGAAAGGAGAAGACTGATTTGTAAAGTGCTGTGCCTAATCGGATAATGTAGTATTTTTAGAATGTGGGTAAATTACCTGTTGTTTTTAGGCTGTAGCGTACTTCTTCTCTTGTCTTAATATCGGAAAACATTTCATTTTTTTTATTGTGCCATTATGCAACCTGCCCATGAAAACTTTGATATATCATACATGAAACAAATGTTTTCTTACTTGTATGGGACTATGTATTTAAAGCTGTTTGTGCTGAATGAATAAAACCATCTTTATAAGATTGGACATCTTGCCTGCTATTGAAATACTGGACAGTCATGTGCTGATCCACAAAAAAAAAATCTGATTTTTTTTTTTTTATCTTAAAGTGACTTTTAAAGGGAATCCGAAAAGGGTTTATTGTCAACTCATGTTTTTATGTTAAACACATTTTATACGAATTTTTGGGTTGTTTCTTTTTTCATTTCCCATATAACTCTCTCAGAATATATATGTGTGTGTCATTGCTACTTGGAATACAATAAGATGTTTAATAAAAGAAAAAAAAATTAAAATAATTAAAATAATTATTAAATTATTTATATATATATATATATATATATTTAATATATATATATATATATATATATATATATATACATATAATTTTTCAATTCAAAAGGTTTATTGAGTTTTACAATAATGATATTAACAAGGCA
Source organism: Phyllomedusa bahiana (assembly GCA_025379985.1). Classification (NCBI taxonomy): domain Eukaryota; kingdom Metazoa; phylum Chordata; class Amphibia; order Anura; family Hylidae; genus Phyllomedusa; species Phyllomedusa bahiana. Next base: position 403 of record JAODAL010000718.1, on the reverse strand, counting down.
ATGAAGTAAATATGACATCATAATGCAAACGTAATGATCAGAATTGCATAACATAAGGTTCACCAACTATGGTCAAATAGTAAGTAAGGACAAGAAATGTAAAAGTGTGGTCCGTAATAGAGGGACCAATGTCAGCGGGTGAACCCATCAAACTGAGATTAGTAACATAGATGTTGGCGTATCAAGCCGTTCTCAAGTAAAGTGAACCCAGTTTTCAAAAGTAGGAGGGAGAACGAAAAGAGTAAAAGTAGAAAAAAAAAAAAGGGGGGGGGGTGGTCACATACCGAAGCTCCGGGTTCCGAGTCCCCTCCCTCCCCAAGACGCCGACTCCACCCCACCCCGATCAGGCCCAAAAACCCACCTATGACAGGATGTAGACGGTGCGAAAGGACCCCTTTTTATT